>QKYT01000489.1:34866-45656 GCA_003550305.1 Glomus cerebriforme | reverse complement strand
ATGCTAACAGATATTTATCATTCCAGTCAAGTTCGTTAAAATGATCACTTAAATAAGTTTTAAGTGTACCACCATCGGCATATTCCAAAACTAGTGAATATGTTTTCTCTGATGCATATATAAAGAAAAGTGATTGTATATATATTAAAAGGAATTATTTTTAACGACACAATATACATTAAAACTTACCAGTTTCTATTTTCGTAATTCCACAGAGTCGTAAAATATTTTCATGAAAATCAACTCTTTTTTGTAATTTTATCTATAAATTACAGTATATTAAAATTTTCGTAAAAAAAAAAATTTTTCATTAAAGAAGATTGTTAATAAATATATATATACCTCATTGACAACTTCTTTTAGCGTCGTTTTATCATTATTGAAAGTTTTTAAAGCAAATAGTTTATCAGTATTTTTCCAATTAGCACAAATGACACTTCCATATGAACCACTTCCTATCGGTTTTAATTTTTTGAATTCTGAATATTCGTAATAGTTGAAATATTCATTTGCAATTGACTTTTCTAACCAATCAATATAGTAATTTGCATCTTTATTATCTGACATTTTTTATTTAATAAAAATTAATTTTTTTTTAAAAGAAAAAATACTAAATTGTTTGACTATAGAAATAAAGTTTGTTTAACGAGTCACTAAATAATTCATAATTTATATTGTAACACAATTAAATGTGTAATTTTTTTTAATCATGTGACAATTTATTTGGATCAATTCTGGCCGTAATTAAAATTTTGGCCAAAATTAAAATAATTTTCGTTAAATATGGCTAAAACGTTAATGCCAGCCCGAATTAAGTTCGCCGACGAAAAAAAATTAATTTTGTTGGAAATTTAGAAATCAAAGTTAATTCCAGCTAAATTAATTGCTGCGTTTAATATCTAAAATACAAAATGAACCACATTTTACGATCAAGTATAGAAATGCCGTATAGTTCACTGAAATATTATAATAATTGATATTATAAATTTACTCATTATATTTGAAATTTTAGGTAACAATATATTACTCAAATTACCGTTGAAGTTGGCAGTAATCTTTATATAATATCGTTCTCTTTGGAACTTTGGCTCATATTAAATTATCAAATATTTTACCTGAAAATTTTCGAATAATCTTAGGAATTAAATTAAAGAATTTATCCGTTACATAATTTTTATTTTTCGATTTCTTAAACATTCTTTTATATTTTAGGTACATTTATGGTATATGATATTTCTAATATCTTAGTCTTTAAAACAAAATAAATGTGATGAAACTAAATTTCAATTTGATTTATTAAAAAAGTTGGACGCTCGTGATAAAACGGACTCAAACTAGAGCAATTGTCCAAAAATTGTGTTCGTTGCAATCAGTAATATTAGATTATAAATGAGTATTTATTTACATGATTTTTTAATAAAGCTTACTTCGTAAAAAAAAAAAAAAAATTTAGATTTTTGAATTTTTTTTTTGTTTTGTTTTACCAAATATTGTACTTATTTTGAATGACAATCAAAAAGAAATACACCAAATAAATATTTGTGATTTTTCAAGATTTTTCAAATCAATAAAAACTTTTTAGGATTGTAAATAATTTGGTGGCATTTTATATTAGTAAAGTTGTGTTCAATTTAATAATAATTATAAATAGAAACTTTTCAGAGAAAAATAAGAATCTGGCATAATATTAATCTAAGCAAAAATAGGAGAAAAATAAATAATTATTTCTACATTCTATAGTATAAATAACAAGTCAAATTCATTTATTTTTAATTTTATGATATATCATTATGTGATCTCAAGATTTTTGAATCTTAAATATTAATGATGGCGCATTTTGGTCTTAAAAAATTAATGATTTGATTATAAAAAAAAAAGTTTTTTTATATGTCGAATTTTGTTTATATAATTCAACTATACGATGTATAGATAGCAACTCTTGGAAGATTATTCTATATGTACGAACAAACCTGATATTATTTATGCAAACCAACATCTAGTATATTATATTTTTATTGTTACGAGATTAATCACCAGATAATATTGTTATTGAATGAGGTTTGACCGAAATTTTAACGTCCCGTTCAATTACTAGCATTTCGTTTGGTCAAATAAAATTTTAAATTTTTTAAATTAGAATAAGCAAAACTACCGTATAGGAAAATGACTTTAACAGCAGTTTTATGCAACATTGCATATTTTATTTATTTATAATAATTTTGATTAATTAAATAAATTATTAATAAAATATTAAAATAATTATATTGATATAATGATCGTTGAAAGTTTTTAAAGCAAAAAATTTATCAATCTTTTTCCAATTAGCGCAAATGACGCTTCCAGTACACTTTTATATGAACCGGTTCTAATTTTTAATTTCGAAATTAAAATTCAAGAATTTTTATAATGACCTGAAAAATTGTGACAATCAATCTCATACTATAACAGTTATAAAAGTGAAAGATATAAAAAAGTTTGTTTAACGAGTCTCTGATTAGTCACTGAATAATTAATTAGCATTTTTAATTTAATAGCGCAACTGTGGCGTAGTTAATAATATTTAGCGATCCCGTGATTTTTTCTCTAAATAATAAAATGTGTGACGCGATCATCATTTTTTTTTTTTTGGAAATAGGAATTACGTAAAACAATGATGATATTATGTGATCGTATATAATTACACATGATGAAAGTTTTGATTTCTTAAATTTTTTTTTTTTTTTTTTCATCTTTTATCAAAAAATTATTCAAATCATTTTAGTATTCAAGGTTAAGATAATTAACCAGGAACAAAAAAATATATATTTTTCTTAATTAAAAAAAGCATTATGTCTATTTATGATATTATTATTGGCTTAATGAAAAAAAAGTGACTATGCTCTCATTTTTACAAAAACTCTAATGAAGTAAATAATGTGATGAACATTCTTAATAAATTTCCAATGTCTGACTGTAAATTTGGCTTCTTACTAAGAAAAATTTTTAATAACTGGTACACTAAAAATAATGTAGCTTACATTAATTAATGGTATGACACATAACCCTTACAGTTGATTTATTCCTAATGTAACATTTTTTTTCATTAATTGTTCAACTTGTGCAGGAAAAAACACCTGATTTTATCAAGAAACAAATTTCAATAAATATATCAAGCAAATTTAGGCAACATAAACAACACACTGGGAATTGAACAGTCATATTACTATTTATTGTTCAGCATTACCTTAACTTGCTGATAGTAATATCAATTAAGAGATGTGTAATTGGAAGTACTTAGGCTAACAATCCTTCTATTTATACTTCATCTTTTATAGTTTCATTATTGATAATGTCTATGATATAATCAGACAATAACAAGATCAGTTTACTTTGAAAATAATTAAATACTCTTGGAGCTTTTGATAATTAAAAGATCCTCACTATATGTGAGAAAGGCATATGTGGATATTAATAAAATATGGAACTATAAATACAAGTTACTTATCATAAGGATATCAAGTATTAGTAAATTATACTTTATGGTTTATTTCCTAATTTTGACTTTATGTAACTGCCATGATGCTCAAAAACAATGAAATTGGCAAGAAAATATTATTTATTGTATTAATTTAAATTAAAGATACAGGTTGATTATTCAAGTATTCTTCCATAAATAGTTTTGATAATTTTAAGATCTTACGCCTTTTTTGATGATATTCGTGTATTGGCATTGCTTTGCATCCTATTAAAAAAGCAATCTTAAAATTAAAATTACAATCATATATACTGACTGATTGTTTTCTTGGATTAGTTCAACTTGGAGCTGCTATCAAAAAATTACCTGAACATAATTATTTTACTTTTTGCCACCAATGAATTGCAATATTTAACAAACGTTATACAGATCCATTATACTTACTTTTCTTATAAAAGGTTAGTAACAATTATTTATATATATATATTTTTTTTTTATATAATGGGAAATTACAAGAGAAAATTATGAACTTTTTCTATCATTAATGCTTTTCTTATGTACCTCATTCAAAAATTTATCCATTTCTTTTTCCTCTGATAATTTAGAGTTGGCAGGTACCTGATCTGCAACCAAATTGAAGTTAGATAAACTGTTGTTAGAAGAATTATCATTTAGCATCTGCTTTTGTTCCACTTTCATGATTCTATCTCTAAACTCAGATTCTAACTCCTTGATTCTGACCTTGAGTTTGGCATTCTCAGTATCACGCCTCATTCTCTCTTTCTCAGTCATTTTTAGAGCCTCAACAATCCTGTGCTTAAGTTTAGCTCTCTTAGCATCAAACTCTGAAATCTTTCTTCTAAGATCGGGTATTTTAGCATTCTCAGCAGCCTAATGCGCTATTTCAATAATTCAAGCTCTGATTACATGATCTATATATAATTAATATACTCATATAAATATTCAAAATAAAAAAGCCATGTGTTTTCCTTACAGCTCATCAGCGAAATTTGCCAAGAAAAATTTTTTATTGATACATGCAAAAATAAATACAAAGATCAGGACATTGCCTATAGTACATGATATTTCTATGCTAAAGCCCTTATGGCCAATTATTCCTTGATATATTTTTTCATTCTAGCTTTCTTACTATCTCAACTTCTATCCTATCCTTCAACAAGCCAACGATTACCTCCATAACTTTTTTAATACCATGGCGAAGTTCTGCATTATCTTCCATTATTTTCTCAGTAAGCACTACATGATAATTATCTTTTGAGCAATAAATCCTATTGGGTGTATATATGAGGAAGTACCAAGGCTAAGTAAAGAAAAGTGTGAGTTAGTATATACAAATAATTGATAAGAAAATCATACAAGGACTGAAAAGCTCTACCCATGGTCACAATTCCATAGAGGTAGTCAAACTCATCATCGAATGTCACAGATGCTTTCCACTTTCTTGCATTTGTATGGTAAGATCTTTCAAGTTGCATCAAGTTCTGCATGAAAATTTCCATCAAATCCTTTTGTTTGCCCTCTGTTATAGATATTAGCTCCTCATTAACAATGTCTATGAATTTTTGATCATGTAATCAACTTTGCCAACAGCTTTGAATTGTAGGTCATAATATAATCCCTGAACCTCTGCTCAGACATCTTGAGGAGCGCAAGATCATTATTCTCTATTTTCTAAAATTTCTTACTAAGCATTCCTGGAAAAAAAGATAAAATTCAGTCATATTATATTTTAGCTTACCTGAATTACTTATTTCTAATTGCTGTAATGGAGAATGCAATTTCAGACATAGTATTATATTTTTTTATAGCTTAGTGTTCAGTGCAAAAATTATTAATCACAAATATTACATCAGAAATTCATAACTCTTTGGAAGTTAAGAAAAAATTGCAACTTTGCTATATAAATTTATTTTTTTTTTCACACAAGCAAGAAAATACTTCTTCTTAAACTACTAGATCTGAGTAAAAATTAAAAATTACTAAAAAAGATATTTAAAAAATTTACATAGGTATTATGATTATCAAAATAGGTGATTGCTCTAAACCAGTTGTCTCTGAGGTGAAATAAAATTAAACGACCATGTCTAGGAAGGACTAGCACATACATATTAAAAAATTTATGAACTAAATTTCCTGTTTGAATAGGAGAATCTAGCTTTAATTTATCATCTTGAAATTCTCTAAGTCTGACCTCTATGTTTCTGTTGATATATCTTGGAAGATTTAGTTCATTTAAGTTATTGAGCATTTTGTTGAGGTAGTTTGACAGAACTGAAAACTTTTGCTAATCTAGAATTTTCACTACAACGTTTACTGATTTTGTTTGACTTAGTACTTATTGTTTTCTGGTTCTGACCTTTAAAGATTTGAGTGAGCTTTTCAGGCTTTATGATCTTCACTAAAGTAAAACCCAAACGTATTTCTAGCTTTATGTTCTGGTTCATTAGTAAGGACACATTTGCTGGTTCCTTAAGAAGTTAAAGTCATATGAGTTTGGCTTTATTAATCAAGTAGAACATTAATAGAAGCTTACCAACTGATTTTGATTCAGTATTGTTATCTACTGATTGAGTGTTAGCGCCATGAAGAACTTTGTTTTTCTCATTTTTCATACATAAAACTTCTTCATCTTCCTCAAAAAGTTTGCCTGCTTCTTCCCACTCTTTAAACACGGTTAAGTTAAAATATTTTTTGCGGTCCTCTTCCAATTCCTCTTTTATTCCAAGAACTTGCAATAATTTTAGGATCCTTTTGGGCTGTGAAGACAACAGTTTGTTTGACATATTTGTTAACGAGTTTGTTAATAAGTCAAATAAATTGGAAAGTTTATTCGAAAGTTTAGATGATTTATTCAAACAGATGCAGTTAAAGCTATTATCAAACAGGATTTTAGATAATACTATCTTACAGCCACACACGCAATTAATGGTAATACATTCAGTAATATTTATATAATAGTTTCTAATATCTTTTCTTATATAATCGTAATGTGAGTGGATAAAGATAAATAATAAATAAATAAAATCTAGTGTCTTCTAATATTACATAATTACAGAAAATATAATATGGATTGTGACTCATATGTGTTACTATACTTAAGTAGTACATTAATAATTAATAATAAAAATATATAATAAGTTATCATGACACATCTGTAAATTTTACAAAAGATAAAATAAAAATTTATAAATAAAAAAACTAGATTCTCAGTCCCTTTAACCTTACTATCTCTTACTTTCCCTATACTGTATAATTAATTTATTATGAAATAAAATATTAATTTTTACTTATTTTATTTTGCTTTTATATATAGATTACATTATTTTATAACAAGAGTTCATATTCAGAGGGGAGCCAGGACTTGGTACCCTGAAACCTGAATACATCCAAGTGGTACTATATCTGAATGCCTGAATGTGACAGAGCTTCCTGTGATAAATACTGTACTTAATTGTGCATGGACATTACACATAAAATAAAGGGTTGATTTAATTTTNTGGCCATGATTAGATGCTAATAATGTAAGCAATTTTTTTATTTGATTTAGATGTCTATTCTTTGTCATAAATACTTCACATAGCTTATATTATTATTAGTTTCTCTTACTTGTTTTTTCTTATTATTTTATTATTATCTGGGTAATTTAATGTATTTTTTTATTAAATCTGGTTTATTAATCATGTTTTCAAGCAATTTAATATTGTTTTTATCAATTATATCTGAAGATTTCAACTTGAATAATTATACTGCATATTTCATTTGAACAATTATTATGGATGATTATCTCAATTTTTTCATCTGATACAGTATATAAAGTTTCTATAAAAGTTTCTTTCTAGACAAAATATAAAATCATTACATATGNAAAANTNAAGTAAAATGCATTAATTNTAAAAAATAAATAATTAAATGATTTTTATGCAAAGAATAAAATTATAAAGTGATAAAAAAAATGTAAAAAATATTTTGTTTCTNTGATACAACTAAATTAATAAAAAATCCTTCAATCATTGAACTTAGAACAAATTTTAAAAAAAATCCAAACATTCTTTATCAAAAAATAAATTATAAATTATGATTAAAATCATAAAATTTGAATTACTATAATTATACTGTTAAATATCTTTGGGACGAAGTATCTCAGCTTATAGTGATTGAATTTATGCGATTATTAGCTTATTTAAAAGCTCTTGATTCAGGCTATCCATTGATATAAAACCACATGATTTGGATGGATGTATGGCGAGAGTAAATGTTTTATTTCTGCTATATTTTATTGAAATTTCATTAGATTTTTAGAATGTGGTTGCAATAAAATTAAGCTGAGAAATTTTATTTTGATTTTTAAAATAATAAATAATTTATTTTTTTTTATCTTAAATCATTATCATTATAATTAATTAAAAAAATAAGTAATAGATTTGAAAAATGGAAAAATAATAAGAAATCAATTGAAAATAAGTAAAAAATAAATAAATAAAATAAATAATAAAAACAATTATAATTTCTGCTAACATTGGTGAAGTTATAAATTTTAATTTTATTATTTATTATTAAACTGTGATATAGAAATTAATTTTCCATCAAAAAGAATAATCTTTTAATGATTAATGGCATTTTTTAATTTTTTTTTTAATTGAAAATTTTATTTTGATTTTTAAAATAATAAAAAAACAATTAAAATTGCAAAAAAAAATATTTACTTTATTTTATAAAAATAAATTATACATAATAACGATTTAAGTTATTTAATCTCTATTCTTTTTAATAACTACTCCCTTTAACCTCACTTCTTCTTACTTTCCTTATACTGTATATAGAGGTCTTCCTCATATCAGGCAAGGAAGGTCCAGTCAGATAGTCGACCTATCTGGCTGGTTTGATCTTTTTTAAATTCCTTTAAACATCCTCTTATCTTCCTTATACTGTATGTGAGGTCTTCTTCGTATCAGGCAAGGAAAGACCGGTTAGATAGTCGAGTATCTCTCCTATCTGCGGTTTGTTTAGATTAGAATTTCCTTTCACTTTCATCTTAGTATTTTATCATAAAATGGGGGTAGTTCCGTAATAATATGTAAAAGAGAACAAAAGAACAGCAAAAGGAAGGCAATCAAAATGATTTACAAATCTAGAAGATAAGATTATTAAAAGTTACGAAGTTTTATCCATATTTTCAGAGAGAAAGAGACCAAAATAAAGATATAAAAAAAAAGAGGAAATTGAATATGAAATGTGGAGAAGCAGCAGCAAACAACCTAAAAAACTTAATGATAATAGAAGAACTACAAAATCAGTAGAATTATGCAGAACAAATATGAGAAAACAAACAAATTATTATGTTTCCTTAAAAACAAGAAATAAAAATGGAGTTTCATGGATTAAGGATAGAGAAAAACAAAATAGTAACAAAATCATTCAAAACAGAAATGAAGACAAAAATGGTAATGAAAATAGGAAATAGAGTGAAAAAAAGAATCAGAAGAATTATTCACAATGACAAATTTGTTTGCTGATGTAAATCTCAAGACAATTGCTCTGATTTTCCATCTGACACGTCGATATGATAGATTTGCAAATTATAACACATAATACAATCGGCTTTTGGAGATCATGTATAATATACAACTTCAACTTAATAAAGAACAATTATGATTGGAAAATTATTTATTAATGTGTATAGTTAGTTACTAGGAAATGATAATTCATATGATCCAGACAAATTCTATCCAGAAAGGAAGATATTATACAGAAGGAGTGTATATTTATGGGAGTGAACAAAGTACTGTATAAGCACAGAGATGATATAATGAATGAAATTTGGCATTAATGAAAAATATTGCTGAAGATGCATGAAAATATAAGATTAAAAACAGCAACAAAGGAAGAATAATAGAGAACATTAAATAATGTTGGATGCGATTACTAATATTATCGGATAAAGTAATAAGCAATATTTGAATAAAGATAGTAAAATTAATTATTTACTTAGAATAGGTTAGAAATATAGAAAAAAAAATAGATTTAATACTGATATTACTAATAATATAATTGAAATTTTTAAATAATTAAATAAACGATTAATTAACAAAAAATGTATTTTACAAAATGATCTATAAATAAAAATAAAATTATTATCGTATCAACAATAATAATTCTATTATTCGTCCATATTCTCTAAGCTTATATTATATGAATTATTTTTGTAATCATTTGTATTAACTTGGGATTAGAATTCCCGAATAATTACTTTGCAGAAACCTGTGATTTGTTACTATATGGTTAAGTTATCGCCATCAAATCACAACAATTTAGTTTCCAACACGTGACAACATGATATCATATGATCTCGTAAAATTATCTTTTTTAAAATCATAATACATTAAAAGAATAGTCTTAAATAGGTGGTAAATAGGTGGTAAATATCATCAAAAATTAAGTGAAAAAATCCAATTCAAGATATTTTTTTGATATATAAAATATTGTTTGATGATATACCCATTTCTATTAAAATAGTATATAATAAAATATAGTAGAAATACTAAAATATATCATCTATTTATTTATTTTAATTTATTAATTTTTTTATATAATTATATCAGCAATAGCTCTCCCTTTATAGGCGTTAATGGCTTCTACCTGTTTACAAAGGAGGGGCTTTTTGTAAAGTTAAATATACTGTATATATAAATGTATATATACCATTATTAATATATTTTTAAAAAAAAAATTGGAAAAAGCTTTCTATATACGAATTATGTACCAATATATCATGTAGTNTAATATAATAATTGCAGCTGCAGTTCAATTAAGCTTTTTTAAAGCTTTTTTAACTTTTTTTTTTAATGAAACTTCTCCTTTTCTCTCTTTTGTAATTTTCCTTTCCCTCTCTTTCATCATACCCTTTTCTTTCCTTTTCTTTTCTTTTTTGGACAGTTTCTTGGCTCTTTGGATATAGTATTTCTAATGAATTTAATTCTTTGGCTCTTTGGGCGTGTAAAAGATTTGGTGGGAGGGGCTTTTAGATAAATTCTTTTGTGTAATGAAATTTTTTTAAATTTTTTGATTATTTTTAGGTCTAAGATATCCATTTCAAAGGTTAAACTTTATTTTGAAGGTATAATATCTTTGAAATTGATTTTTTTTTGGCTTTTATGTAATAAAATATTAACTAACATTTCATGATTTGCATTTTGTAGTTTAAATACTAGCTCTTTAACACCTTGGATGGACGATAATTTCAGTGAGTAGATTTTTTCTAACATTATTTTTTCAATTAACATTGCTGATTTTTCATTCTTCACAGCTAATTTTGGAT
>QKYT01000489.1:17879-33323 GCA_003550305.1 Glomus cerebriforme | reverse complement strand
TTTCTTTTATAAATTTAATTTATTTGTTTATTAATAGAATAATTTTATTTACAGATTANAATAATAATNNATTTGNGTATNATTANATTTNAAATAAAATAATTTAATATTTCTTAAATAAAGTTTATAGAACACTTTATAAATTATGTCATTTCAAAAATATAACTTTAAAATAAGTTTAATATACATCTAATATACATCTAATATAAGTTTAATATAAGTTTAATATATATTTACTAACACATTATGATTTCGATACTATATTTGCTAAATCAGGTGACTGTTTCCTTAATATGCATCAACTTTATATACACGATTTACTTAAACTTATCGTGATGATGTTAATCCATATCGGGACCAAATCTTGGTTATAAGGTATANGATATATTTTCGACATGGTCGNGATATGGATTCAATTTTAAAAATTTCTGCAAAGTATACTGCGCATTTATTTTAATTTTTTAGCCTAGATAAGATTATAAAGACATAAAACTTAAAATGTATATGGAATTGAAAAGAAATCCATAATAAACCGAAAATAGACGAAATTATGATTGGAGTTATGAATAAAACAATTATAAATATAGGGAAGAATAGAGAGCGAAAGCAATAATTGAAAAATAATAAAAGATTTTATAAAATATAAAATTAAATACATGGTATTAAAGATGTGAGGGGGTAAAAGAAATAGAAAAGATGAAAATGAGATCAAAGGAATAATGTAACAAGATTAAAAATACAAAATAACAAAAACAAAAGAATAGATAAAAAGACAAAAATAGAATACTGTACATATTTTCGCAATATTATTTTCAAACAGACCTTAAATATTCAATACAAAATAAAAATCACATAATTACATCCCAATCGGCTAATATAAACATTTTAGTATCACTAGACAAGAAGTGATTCTATACAAGTCTATGTGAATAAGGAATAAAAATAAAAAATTTCGAGTTATTTAGAATTTAGATGAATTAATTAACATAACATAAAATGCAATTAATATTATTTCATCTGATAATGAATCAATGAATCAATAGAGAAATGGTTAATGAAATGAGATTTAAAATTTTCAAATTTAAATATCATTTTACAATTGATTACAAGTTTTTTGAAGTTGGTACATAATGAAAAAACATAAAGATAAATATAATTGAATATACTTTATTCTGAATAAAATGAGATGCCTCATACGATTTATGAAATCAATCAATTTTAATACATCGCAATTGTTCATAATATACATGAAACATAATTTGTTTATTATTAAATATAATAAATACATTAATAAATAATTTGTAATTTTATTAAGTCATGTTCTAATAAAATATTCAAATAACATTATTATTAAGTTTTTTTCAGATACTTTACATCCATTTTTCATGGCTTTTTTATACCAATAAATTGCTTTTTCTATACTTTTCTCAGTTCCTTCACCTTTTTCATATAAAGATGCAAGACTTCTCTGAGCATCAACATTTCCCCCCTCTGCAGCTATATTATAAGAATCAAACGCTTTTTCTTTGTCGATATCAATTTCAGTTCCGTAATAGTAAATATGTCCAAGTTTATATTGAGCATCTATAAATCCTTGTTCGGCCGATTTTTTATAAAATTCAAATGCCCTTCTTTCATTAAAATCAACACCTATTCCTAATTCATAAAATTCACCTAATTTATATAATGCAATTTTATTGTCATTTTCAGCTGCTTTATGATACCAATAATTAACTTTATCTGAATTATCCGCTATTTTTTCATCATAATTATCATAATTATAATGTTTACTATTGTTTTTACTATTAGCTGCTTCATTATATAATTCAAATCCCTTTTCTTTATCCATTTTAGTCCCAATACCGTTTACATAATAATATCCAAGTATAAATTTGGCTTCCAAATTTCCATTTTCTGCTGATTTTTTATAAAGTTCAAATGCCTTGACTTCATCTTTATTCATACCAATTCCTAATTCATAACATTCGCCTAAATCATATTGTGCAATACTATCTCCATTTTCTGCTGCTTTTCGGTACCAACAAACAGCTTTGACCAAATCCTTTTTTACTCCATAACCATTGTAATATAAATTGCCAATAAAATATTGTGATCTACTATCATCATTTTCAGCTGCTTCTTTATATAATTCAAATACTTTTCTATATACCTCAAATGCTTTTGACTTATTAACTTTAGTTCCAATTCCATTATTATAACAATATCCAAGTTGAAACTGAGCATTTAAATATCCTTGATCTGCTGATTTTTTGTAATATTCAAAACTTTTAGTTTCGTTTTTTTCAATACCTATTCCTAATAAATAATAATAACCCAAATTATATTGTGCGATTTTATTTCCATTTTCTGCGGCTATATTAAACCAGTAAATAGCCTTTTTAAAATCTTTTTCTGTACCTTTACCATAATGGTACGAAATTCCAAGACTAATTTGTGCATTACTATATCCTTTTTCTGCCGAATTTTTATAATATTCAAAAGCTTTAACTTCGTCTTTTTCAACACCTTTTCCTAATTCATAACAATAACCTAAATTAAATTGTGCTATTTTATTTTCATCTTCTGCTGCTTTATTATACCAGTAAACAGCCATTTCCAAATCCTTCTCTGTACCTTCGCCATTTTCATATAAAATTCCAAGATTATTTTGTGCATTATTATATCCTTTTTTTGCAGTTATTTTATACATCTCAAATGCCTTTACTTTGTTAATATCAGTTCCAACTCCAAGATCATAACAATAACCAAGTTGTAATTGTGCATCTTTATATCCCTGCATAGCTGATTTTTGATATAATTCAAAAGCTTTTCTTTTATCTTTCTCCACACCTTTACCGTTCTCATAACAATTGCCTAAATTATATTCTGCGATTTTATTTCCATATTCTGCTGCTTTTTTTAAATAATAAAATGCATTTTGATAATTTTGTTTTGTTCCAGTTCCATTATAATTATTCATTCCAATTTGCCTTATTCCTTCAGAATATAACCTATTTCCTAAGCTTTTGTACTTTTTAACATTGATCTTCATATTATAATTTTCTTCAAGAATATGTCTTGCAATGATATCTTCATTATTTGCTGCTTTTTCATACCAATAAAGAGCTTGATCTTTATCTAAATTGGTTCCAATTCCATAATAAAAACAATCTCCAAGTTGATGTTGAGCATCTGATATTTCTTTTTCTGCTAACATTTTATAATATCTAAATGCTTTAGTTTCATCTTTTTTAACTCCTTTTCCTAATCTATAACAATTTGCAAGATAAAGTCTTGCAGTTGTATTCCCATTGTTAGTTGCTTTTTGATACCATTTAATAAAATTATTTTCATTATTTTCAATTCCGATGTTAAATTCATAGCAATATCCTAAATAGAATTGTCCAGCAATACTTTCATTTTCTGCAGCATTTTTGAACCAACTAAATGCTAAATTTTCATTCTGTTTAGTTCCAAATCCATCCATATAACATTTAGCAAGATAAACTTGTGCTATTGAATAATCTTCATCTGCTGCTTTTGAAAATAATTCAAATGCTTTGTTATCATTTTTTTTTATTCCAATATCATAATAATAAAATAATCCAAAAAACCAAATATATTTAGATTTATTTTGATTTTCTTCAAGCCAAGTAGTGAGATTATTTGTAATTTGATTCAATTGTAATATTTTTTGATTGATTAGCTGTTGAATCTGATTAAAAGTATAACCTGAATCATGTTTTTTAATAATTAGTGTTATCAACTTATCAACAAGCACGTCATTAAATGTTGAATCAAATGAATTTCTTGATAAATCTGCCTGGATTGATATACTAGATAAATTCATTGGAGTATTCATTATATCTGATTGAATATATATTTGATTTGAACTACTTTCATAATTAATAATTTCATTTATTATTTTATCTATAGTCAATTCATAATTTATATCTGAATGTTCTTGTAATAAATCATCTTCCTTTTCTTCAATAATAACATTGTTATTATCACGATATTGATTGGGTGAACTTATTGTTTTAAGGATTGAAACAACATCTCGCATATTTGGCCGTTCATTTGGTTCATATTTCCAACATTCTAATTAAAATAAATAAATAATATAAATTATTAATTTTCTTTTAAATAATGATAATAATACCATATATATATTATTGGATGGGGAGTAGCTATACCGGTCACAGGACCGAATGATTGGATGAAATGTGTTACGTATCGGCCATTTTCACCAATTAATGAAGAGCCATGTGACCGATATAGCTCCACATACGAAAAAAGTGTTATCGTTCTGACTTCCTGATCATGCTGTAGTATAGTAAAATTTTTAAGCTTACATAACTGTATTATGTATTATTGCTATACCCAACAAATTAATCCTAATTTGGCTGAAACGATAATTTGCTGTTATGAGCACTTTCCCGAAAATAAGAACATTGGCCTGCATTATACCAAATTTGACCTGCATTATTATGCCATTGGCCAGCATTATAATAAGTAAATTTGACGTACAGTACGTACCTGTATATAAATCACTATATTTGGTAGGAGTACCGTCAATAATTGTTTCTCTTTCACCTCCTTGTATAGCTAAGGCTAAAGCTAAATCATATTTCACATCCTCTGGATAAAATGGTCGACGTCCGCTCGAAATTTGCCACATTAAAACTCCTATACTATATACATCAGATTTTTTATTTAGCCTGTAATTTTTACCTTTATTACAATTATTATATTGATTATTAAAACTTTTTGGATCCACATAAGGTATTACACCAAATATTTTTGACATATTACTTGATTCAGCAATTTTCTTTGATAGACCGAAATCCGCCAATTTTATTTTTTTCTGATGTATGAGTATATTATTTGCGTGCTCAAATAGATAAAAAAAAAAAAATTATATATATTAATTACTTTTTTTTTAATAAAATAAATTAAATAAAAAAATTTATAAGATTAATAAGATTAATATTTACCAGGTCACGATGAATAACGTCATGATCATGTATGTATTCAACAGCACTTGCTAATTGAAATGCTAACATATTTTTATCATTCCAGTCAAGTTCGTTAAAATGATCACGTAAATAAGTTTCTAATGAACCACTATCGGCATATTCCAAAACCAGGGAATATTTTTTTTCTGATGCATGTACAAAATAAAATAAATTGTAAATTAAGGAAACTTATTTAATGGTACAATATATTTCAAAAACTTACCAGTTTCTATCTTTGTCAATCCACAGAGTCGTAAAATATTTTCATGAAAATCGACTTTTTTTTGTAATTTTATCTATAAATTTAATTAATTAAATTAATTAGTATAAAAACAAAAACAATAATAATTAAGGTTATTATAAAACATATACTTCATTAACAAGTTCTTTTAGTGTTGCTTTATCATTATTGAAAATTTTTAAAGCAAAAATATTATCTGTACTTTTCCAATCAACACGAACGACACTTCCGTATGAACCACTTCCTATCGGATTTAAAATTCTAAATTCTGAATATTCATAATAATTGAAATATTCATTTTCAATTGATTTTTCTAACCAGTCAATATAATCATTTAATTCTTTATAGTCAGTTTCGTTTTGCATTTTAACAATATTTCACTATTTATTTAATGAGCTTAAACTAAAAGAATTTCTAAATTATTAATCGTCGGAGTTTTATGTCTTCTTGCACCAATTAAAATTGTTTGACAAAACAGTATGTACATAATAAAACAAGTGCTACATAATAACGGGCTATAATATCCGATGAGCAAATAGATCTGTACAGTATCTGTACTTAGCAGATCTTTTATAGACAGACGGGGGTTCATTTTACCGACAGACGTTTCACTAACAATCATTTCACCGACAACACGCGGCGTGACATATAATTATATTGGCTAGAGTTATGTTATAATGCGGGCCGAGTGTTTAACTGTCACGCCAGCGTTGTCGGTGAAATGAATGCAACTCCGAATATACAAATGTAGATTTGTAGATTAAATTAATTTAATTTTGTCATTTTGTCTTAATTTTGGCCAACATTAATTGTACAATTTTATCTAAATTAGATTGATGAGCGACATCATCATTACCGCTGAAAGATTATTTTATTTAAATAATTTAAATAATAATAATCTTGAGATTGAGATTAAGAGTGTGAGAAAAATTATGAATGTGGCTTAGTGTTAATAATTGTCTACTCAAAAGAAGTAACGTACTGATGACTTGAATATTATTTCACCTTGTAATACAAATCTATAAGCCACTGGCGATTTTTTTCAGTGATCAAATTACATAAAGATTTTTGCCAAAATTTACCAAGAATTACATCATAATTAAATAAGATTAACCCGTAAATTTTGTTTATAATGACTCAGATTGCAAATAATGATATTAATGGTAATACATCAGATAAGGTATAGTTAAAATGTATTATTATTCGTGTTAAAGTATCAGATCAAGAAATAATGAGTCATATTTTATACTATGCTCAAAAGATATAAAAAGAACCCTTTTTTCAAGATTTTTTTTTAAAAAAAATTAATGAAATCCCATTAAAACATATTTCATTTAAGCTTTGGTGACACGTAAAATAATTTTATTTTGACTTTAAAGCACAAATTTTATTGTCAAGACTTAACTTATACTAAAAAAATATGAAATCTGTCAGGAAAGAAGGAAAGAGAAATGATGAATTATGGAATGAATGAAAGGATAGAAGAAGAAAAAATGAAGATAATGGATAAGTGAACATGCATCTTCTTCGTGAAGTAAAGAGAGGGACCTAAAGGTGACAATAGTGGAATCCTATAAAAAAAGGCTGTCCGGAAAAATAATGGACAAATTCTGGACACAAGGTGTCCGGAATATGTTACGAAAACGTTACTTTTTTTTTTTTGGGATGTCCGGAATTTGTCTGTATATTTGTCCCAAATTTTAACTAATCCATTTTTAATGGTGAAAAATAGATGTTTTCAGGACATTTCCAGGGCAATTAAAGGACGATTTCGGGACATTGTCCAGAAAACATCTAGAAATTTACATTATTTATTACTACAGTTAATTTCAGCCAAATTTATAGTCTAATCCCAGCAGAATTTATAGACTAATTTCAGCCGAATTCTATATGCTGATTTCAGCCAAATACAGTAATATCAGTCAAATTTACATATTAAAATATTTACAATCTAACTTCACCCAAGCTCATAATAATATAGTTTTTATTAAATAAATAAGATATAAAAAATACATTAATAAAATATAAAAATACAAAAAGAAATAAAGAATATTAGTAATGTTTAAAATATAAAGAAATAAAAGTGATATTAATATTAGGATTTGTAATAATAAAATGCAAAAGAAATAAAAGTGATATTAGTATTAGGAAGTAAGTTATTAGTACTAGCATTAGTAATATTTAAAAGAAATAAAGGTGAGATATTATTTAGTATTGATAAATAATATTTTTAAAAATGTCAAAAATAATAAAAGAAATGTTTGTGTTAGTATCAGTAATATTTAAATGCAAAAGAGATAACAATGACAGAAATTGGTATTAGTAACATTTAAATAATGAGAGAGATACTTATTAGTATTAGTAATATTAAAGATATTAGTATTAGTAATTTTAGGGCACAAATAATAATTTCTATTATAAATTGGTATCGAAAAAGAGTTTGTAAAGAAAAGAGAAGACATTACATTTTTTCAAAAAAAAAAACCAAAATATAACGCGTTATTTATACCTAATTCGTGAATTACTATTTTTAAACATTCAAACACGTGCATGATTAAATCACGAATCACAGGTAATTTTGATTAGTCAATTCTTTTTAAAGAGACATTTTATATGCTAAACGTCTAAACCTTTACCGTAGTAGACCAACTCAATTTAGGTTTTAATAATAAAGTAAAAAAATATTTTTTTCATTGTTGAATTGAAGAAAAAAAAGTCCGACATAGAATCATTTTTCAAATACTGATAATTCTCCAGGAATTCAAGTTTTAGTTGGTAGTACAAAAAAATTGTAAAACCAATACTAAATTAGGAATTAATTTTTCTTATCTTCTCATTGATATTTTCTTTCCATTATTTAGTTTTATTAGTAATAATTGTAATTAAAAAATTCTTAGTAATTACGATTAAATAAACTTACTTATTTATTATTTTATTTCAAACAATATTTTAGTAATAGTTTTTTTATGAATAAAAAAAGATTTTATTAAAATGACAAGACATTACAAAGCCATGATTTAAATAAATATTTTTTTTAATTTATTAAATATTATGATATCTGATACATTTCATTTATAAAATTCTTTAAATTATCTGCCCAATCTATTTCTACTTAATAAAATTAAATAAATTTTGTAGTTCTTAAATGTTATAAGATGCGATTTATGGTTGACTAAAAATACTAAATCTATTTATTAAGGCGTTTGATACTATTCTAAGCTTTAAAATGCCTATTGACAGAAAAATTACATTAAACAATATATTACATGACATTATATTATATTATTATTTTTGTATCCAAATGTAATCTATTTTTTTGGATTAAAATGTTTTAGACATAACCTATGTATTCTTTAACCCTCCTATATTGACTGACGATATTCCCTGCTTGTTCAACTTTTTAAATAAATTAATCAAAGAATAAAAGTATAAATTTTAAACTTTGCTCCATTTTATAAAAATTCATCTTTTCACATTATTTTTTATGAGTATTCATTGTAAGCTCCTTCATCATCTTGTATCAATATTGATTATTGATTCTACAATTCATTCCAATTAAACCTACTGATCTTTAATCCTCTTCTACTCAATGGATCTCTTTTTAACAATCTGACTTAAAACGTTCTTAAAATATTCATCCAGCTTCCAAAATCATATATATTGATGACATTTTTTAGAACTTCATTTTCCTCTATCTTTCATCTACCATGCTATATAGCTGATTTTGTCTAAAATGAAAATATTGTTGTTCAGAATGATCCTCTAATTTTTCACCATATAAATCAGCAACACAAGCAGCTAATATTCCATCTTTTTATCACTTCTCTTCATTTTATTGTCTGAAGTGGCGCAAGGTCCTTTGTCCATTTACGTGATCCACTAGTTGGTTTGTTTGAAATAATTTACTGTTGTATGATTTGTATTTAATTCCATTGTGATTCTTTGTCAATTGTAATTATTATAACGTGTAATATATTGTATCTTCTTATTTCTGCAGTATATATTCTTTGGGTATCTTATAATACATCCAGGAAATATTAAAGAGTCTATTTTTTAATTAGAGAGCGATGAAAAACTTTACTTTTGTTAACTATTATACTAATACCTAATTTAAATGTACAAATTTAAAAAGGAAATTCTAATCTAAACCAAACCAGCCAGTTGACCGGTCTTTCCTTGCCTGATACGAGTAAGACTCTATATACAGTATAAGGAAGTTAAGAGGGAGATTAAAGGAAGTGGTTTTAAAAAGGAACTAAACTGGTCAGCTAGAAGATATTCAACTACCTGACCTTCCTTGCCTGATACGAGGAAGACCTCTATATACAGTAAAAGGAAGTTAAGAGGATTTAAAGGGGACGGTTTTATTTTAGAGAGAAACATTAAATTAGGATATTAATATAATTAGAGATAGATGTTAAAAAAAATATGGAATATTGAAAAAAAAGCTATATTTATATATTTAGGAATATTAATAATATAAAAATGAGTCAAAATTAATAATGATGCAATAATAAATTAAACATGATGGGTCACATCATGTAAATTTAACATTTATGGAAATTTTATATATTTTCAAATAAATTGTTTCATAGTTTATATTTTTATATGTTACGCAAAATTCAATAATCAATGATTAATTATATGATCTTTTTTTTATTTGTTCACATGAAAAATTTTCATTACAAAATCTCATCATTTAATAATAACCCCAAAAACTTAGAATGGAATCAAAAAAAAGGATCTAGAACATAAAAGTTTAAAATCCGGATTTGCTCCTATTTGATAATTTATTTAAGTATTTAGTATTTTACATTAAAAATTTAATTTTTTAATTTTTTGATATTAAATATATGATTACAGTATTGTTATACAACTATACAACATAAAAGAAATTCGTAAATGATATTATGATCATTTCTGCATAAAGTGGTTGAATTTGTATTAACCTTGTATCATAATATTTTTTATACAACGCTAAATAAAAATAAATTTTTGAAAAATAAAATTAAATAATAACTACGTGTTTAAAATTTTTTTTATTTTTAGTATTTTTTTTTTTTATTAAAATATGAATAAACAGAACATTTTTAAAAATTGATCTATTACATTCATTTTTACTTGTGTTTATTAAAAAATTTATTTGCTTAATTTTTCAAACTTTTTTGTTCATTTTTTTACCATCAGAAATCCATAAATCTATGGAAGTATGAAAAAAAAATAAAAAAATTTGTAAGTTCTAATACTATAATTCACAAAGACAAACTCTTCATTTTACTCTAGGATTCTACTACTATTTATATTAGATCTATAGACTAAAGTTAATGAAAATAAAAAATCATTTTGAAAATTTACATAAGCTGTATGTCATCAAAGAAGATGTTTCTGACCTCTAAAATGTAATAAATTCAAGATGATCATATCTTGGTAAAATCAATACATATATATATAAACATTTGTGAACTAAATCTCCAATTTGAAGTGAATGATTTAACCTCAATTCCCCTTCTTATATTCTCTGATTTTGACTTCCACATTTTTTTAATATTTAAAAAGGTTTAACCATTTAAATCGTTGAGCATCTCATTTAGATAGATTGACAGAACTGGAAATTCATTTTATTTTAGAATTTTCATCACAATGTTCACTGGTCCTATATAAATTGGTAATTTGTTGTTTCTGGTTCTGGGAGTAGGATCCGGGCTCTCTTTTTCAATCATCTTGTCCTAAACCCAAACTTATTTCTAGCAATTTGTTCTCATCCATTGGAAAAGTCATTTCTTTCAGTTTTTAAAAAGTAAAAGTTAAAATTTGTGTAAGTTTGGCTTAATTAATCAAGTATCAAGTTGAAATTAATAGAAGCTTACCAGCTGATATTATTTCATTTAATAACCGAGAGTTATTGTCATTACATGCTTCACTTTTCTGTTTATTAATATATAAAACTTCATCATCCTCTTCAAATGCTTTTTCCCATTCTCTCAGTGCAATTAAATTAAAATATTTTTTTACACTCCTTCAATTTTTCTTTTATTCCAGCCTTTAACAATAATTCCAAAGCCTTTCTGTGATATAAAGATAATGGTTTATTTGATATTCATTAAAAACTAAATGAGTTGGTTAATAAAATAATGATAAATCAGAAAGTATATTTTTATGTCTCCTAAATAACTATTTTATGTATTTTATGGCAATTATTAATAATTGGAAACACCAATCAACATAATACACATTTTATTTTATTATTTGATAGAATTTTTTTTTTATCGAATACTATATTAATATACAATTATGGAATTTTGATTGTATGGATTAATGTAGCTTTGTTTAAAATAGGTTTATAATCTGGAAAAAAAAAACAAAACATAGTATGTAATATTTCCCATGATAAATAAATAATAACGATATTTCTATTTGAGCCTACCCTGTCTCTGCCTCTCTGGAAGATGAAGTATTGATGAGAACATTATTAAAGTTCTAGATGAATCATTACGCAATTAAGGTATAGGTTGTTGATTGTGTATTTTGCATAAAACGATTGAAACGTCTACTGGATTTATAAATTAGTACTCAATTTTTCATTCCAGGATTTCTAAGTTTATGATAGACAAAAACAAATTTTTGGTAAGTTTTGAAAATTTTATAAGTAGATAATATCTTTTTATATTTTAAAAAAATATATCAGCAAAGTTTAATAAAGTTCCTTTAAACTTCGATAATATAATATGAATTACTATATAATAATTAACTACATAATATTTATATGTAAAGAATTAAAGTAAAACAACAAAATAAAATCTATATTTAACAAATATAAAGTTTTAATATAATTTGATTATATTTTAATGACAAAAACTTCATATTCATCTGTTTTAAACTTTTGTCGGCATGCTCACATTGGTATAAGAAGGATTTGAATCACTAAACCAAGCATCAATCCAAAAATTAAAATCTCTACCAATACCTGATATGGACCATTAACTGAATGACAACCTATAGAATATGCATCACCATAACTATAGCCTACTTTGTAATAGAAAGGTTATTTCTGTTGTAAATGTTAGAATATGAAGCTATCTTAAGTAGACATCCATTTATTACTTGATTCCCAATTAAGTGGATTATATCCTCCAACTATTTACTCTGAATTTGCAACTTTTACTAAACTTTAGTAGCTCCTTTGTTATCACATTTTTTATGAAATGCTACATTTGTATTATCATCTCTGCTAGCTCTATAAAGGAGGTTAAATTTATATGGAATATACTTAGAGATTTTTCTTTTTTCTATGAATCCAGTTTGCAAAGATTGCAAGGTAATTTTGATTAATTATAAGGGAATTATCATTACATTTTGATTGTCTAGGAGTTCGTATATCTTCATTTAATGGCCAAATAAAATATTTTTTTATTAATTAGATCTTTTGGTATTAATTTTTTAAATGGATATAATTTAGTAATAAAGGTTTCTGAAGAAATATAATAAAATCTTATTAATTGGATAAATCTATGAATAGTTCTCTTCATAATTGTAATTTCATCTTTATTCATTGTGTAGCATCGTGTGAAATATTGGAATGTTGAGTCAAACACATTTAATCAAAATATCTTTTTCACCAAATACTGTAACAAATCATCTCTCTTGAAAAGAAATTCTAATAAAGGTGACAAACTTATTAGAATTAAATAATATTTCTGGTTCATCACAAATGTTCTTAAGAGAAATATTTAATAAATCTATGAACATTTCATACTGATAGGATATTAATAAGATTTTGTTGTAAAAATTGATGAAAATTATTCATTTATTCTAACTAATTATTGATGAATCGTTATTACTATATGAGGAATTATTTATTTGTTATCATAATCAGTTAATGAAGATAATGAAGCAACAATTTTCTTTTTGATAATTTTGTAATTTTTTTAAATCAGTTTAAAAATACAATTAATAAATTAATAATTTTTGTAATTTTTATCAATATAAATAAAAACTGAAAATACTGAAATCAAAGCTAAAAGAAATCATATCAATTCATGATTAGTTTATTAGTTACTTAATGATCATATATTTATGATTACAAATTGTCCAGTAAATAATCACATCATACACAAAATTTGAAAACAGCAACAATTTAAATTCCAGATTATTGTAATCTCTTAATCATTTGAATATTCGCATAAAAAGTCGCACGGGCATCGTCGTTTTTTTTTTATATTTAATGTTGTATTAATTTGAAAATTTTGTTAGAGAGGTAATTTATTCAATTTTACTTTCTTTTAAAATTTTCAACTCGATTTTCGAGTGTCCTACATTAATTACTATCATATTTATGATTTGCAGGGTAAGTAATCAAATATAATAAACTTGACACACGTCTCCTTTTAGTATATATAGTAGTACAGGACGTTAATAACCGATCATATGTACCAATATTTTAAGTTTTAATAGTTTTATAAATAATCCGCCAAAACCATGGATGAAACAATTAGCGAACGATTTTCTAAAACTCTTCAGGTATTAAACTAATCTAGTTTAGAGAAAATAACAATTGACCGTTTTTAAAAACTTATTTCATTTAGGATCTTACCGTACGGTATCACAGGAAAGAAAGTGTCAGTTCTCATAATCACAGCTTGGGATGCGATTTGCATCTTATACACTTACTACATCAAAATGATCAAATTAAAAAAGAAGAATGTAACGTTAGCAATGCAGAAGGAATTTCTTATGAACAAATTGGAGTTTCTGCGCAGTTGGACTGTGAATATGGAATCGAGACCGAAATACCAACCGAAAACGATAAACATTACAAACTCGATCAAAAACAACAAGATCGAAAGGTTCATGTTCGGAGCGTCAGTTCGCTTAACACCACACCCTTCAGAAACAACGAAAAAAATGATGAAGGAAATGCAACCGAAGATAGCGAAGATGAGAGTAAAGAAGATGAGAATATTTCAATGGATATGTTCTGTCCTAACGGAAAAAGAATCAGATGGATGCAAACATCCATGGGGAAATTGCTCCGAATCGGTACCGTGGGAGGCATTGAAAGGACGAAATGCAAATTTGTACAGCCATACGATAAATATAAAGAATATGATGAAAGTAAAGCATCCATGTGTATTATGCAAGAAGGTTGCTCACTCGAAGAATCTCGTAGGAGTTGCGACAATTCAATGGTAATTGAAATGTTTGCAAGTGAATCTAACCGTAAGCAAGTTGCAGACAGCGTTAACCAGGGGCCTTGCGAAGTATCAGATCTTAAAGATTGTATAGATGCAAATTCAGCTCTTAATGATTATGTTAATGAAGTTCAAAGCTATGGTTTCAATCACATCATACTCATTGGGGAGCGTGACTATGGAATAATTTTTTTTGATTGTTATGGTCGTGTTTTCGAGTTAGATACAATGTCTGATGCATTGTGGCCACTTGGAAATTCCTTAGAAGAGGCAACAACAAAATATTGGACTGGCGAGGTGGCATGGGGTGTTGAGGATGATGGAACTGTTTTTGAATTCAAGTATTGTATGTGTGCGAGTCCTGATTGTTTTTTATCATAATTTTGTATAACTATTTTACTCTCTTTTCAGACGGTCGCATTACTGAAGATCAGGAGGATCAGAAACCTCAGAAAGTTAAGAAGGTCCAGAAGAAAATCCAGAAGAACAAGAGAAAAAAAAAGAAAAACAAGAAAAATAATACATTTTTCTGATTTCTATCTTTACCTTTTATAGTTATATTCTTCTATAATTACAGTATTTATCATTTTTTACTCTCTCATTTGTTTTTATAATTTTATGTAAGATAGATTTATCTTTTGACCCTATACAAATACTAGTATTTGCACTATTAATTAATTTGATGCTAAAACACCAATTTTATATTAAAAAATTCTGACTGTTTTTTAAGGTGCGAATATAACTAAATTGTTGATGATGGAACGCACAGCTTTTCCTTTACAAATGATTTATTTCAATGTTTTAATGAATGAAAAATTAGTCTAAAGGGAGGAATCACTCGAGCCCTAACAAATAAAATGAGAGTTTCTTCCCATATGATTCCTCGATGAAAGAAAAAAATTGTTGAATTCAAGAAGGTTTTTTGATAAAATATTAAAAATTTCAAATAAAATGTTACAGTCTTATTAGTAATATCAGTATTAAATTTATTTCTAAT
>QKYT01000488.1:57488-80716 GCA_003550305.1 Glomus cerebriforme | reverse complement strand
GGAGTTTATTTATAAAAATAAACAGTTTTACTATTATGTGGTTATTATAAGGTTGATGGAATCTAGTTGGAATCTCTAGGAATCTCAGGAATCTCTAGGAATTTCTAGGAATCTCTAGGAATCAGTTTATATACTCCTGACGAACATAAGATATGAACCATAAAACAACTATATAATGTATTACAATAGTGGCTTGGATACGTGTAGATCAAATAAAAATTTATATGTTTATTGTAACACATGATTTTATTTTTGTAGTCATAAAATCGATGATTTTTTTATTACAAAAAAAATCACCTGACTACAATAAATCGAAAACTGCGATAAATCACTAAATAAAGTATGCTATTATATAAAAAAAAGGATATGCTATATAAGAGTCACTCTTTTCCAAAAAATTCTGACCAAATTTTTTACAAAGCAAAAATACATCCTGAAAGTTTCATTCATTATGGTAATAGTCTTTAGAATTTTAAGTAAAAATGCTTATCTTGTTATTTAATATTTAATAAAATAGTTTAGGTTGTTTGCATTTTATTATTTTTAAATATATCTATAATTTTTATTTTATAGCTCTTGAATAATAATCTTTAACAATAACTCTAAAAGCATTTGGTTTTCTAAGCTATCCAGTCTTGCACAAGTTTTATCTCAAAAAAAGAAAGTAATAGAAAGTTTGTAGAAAAGAGAATGATTTTACTTAACTTTAAGTTCTTATAGATAAAAAGTTTATGAAGGGTTTCAAGGAAGAGAACTTTCCTTTAAAGTATTATTTGGTATTTTTCCTTAGACTTACTTTAAATTTTTGTAGCTAAATATAGTTGTAATTTTATTTATTCCTTTATTTTTGTTTTGTTTTTATTTGTTTATTTTTTCTTTGAAGTAGTCTTCAGTCATTTTTTGTTAGTATTTTTTATTTTCTTTTGGGGAATAGGAAGTACTGGAAAAAATGATTGGCATAACAGATAAGGCTAGTTTAATGTAACTTGTTAATGATTGGCTATTAAGAAGTTATTTTGTTTATTTTAAGAGGGATGACATAATGATCATTAGGTTTTCTGGTAATACATCACAGTGAATCATGTGGTACTGATTAACTATCAATTCAAATATTTTTAATAAGTTTTCTAGTTGATGTATTTCACAATTGAGATAATAAAGATATCTCTTGAAAAACATGAAAGAATACCTATATGCTAATCAGAAGAATCTCGCTAATTAACCTTTTTTACTTAAATTTGTTTTGAGAAATGCAATATCAGTAGATAATTCAAAATTTTATAAATCTCTAAAATCTGTCTATGATAGAAATTTACATGAAGGAGGGTATTTACAGAACCAAGAAATTGATATAATAGGTTGTAATCATCTGAACTATAGTTTTATTTGCTTTTTAGATATTATTTAATCATTATACAAAACTTATGAGATTAGTTAGATCCTTTTCTTTATCCTTAAACTTAAATAAAAGTTTGAATTTGCTAAAAAAAAAAAAATATATTATATGAAAAAAAAACTCTTTCCTATTGTGTTCTAAACAAAATATTATTAAAGAAATAAAAATAAAATTTTTGCTAATTTTTTCTTTAACTTCATAAACTTTTCTCTTTTATTACTTTCCTGTTATATTCATTATGATCTGCAAACATACTACTCACTAAACTAAACCTAATAACTCTAAGCATCCTGCTACTAAGTTCTCTTCTTCTAATTTTAATACTCCTCCTCTTTCTAATAATTTAAAAGGCTCTGGTTTTAATAATTCTTCTCTCTTTGCTCCTAATAAATATATTTATTCAGTAACTACTTTTATAATAGATAAAGATTTTACTTCTTTTCCTTTTTCTGGTTCTGTTCCTCCTTCTGAAAAGTCCCTTTTTCCTGAAGTTCCCTTTTTTATTTTCTAAGATTCAAATACTGCCTCTTCCTTTTTTGACACTTCTTCATTATTTTGACTAATAGTTAAGGATTCTATCTATGCCTCCTCTTTTTCTGAAAAAGAAAAAAATAAAGCTTTAGATGATATCCTAAAAACTGACAATATCTTTGAGACTGCAATTCAAGCTTCTTCTTCTATCTTCTTCTCTGCTGCAGTTCCAAATTCTTATTTCCAACTCCTCAAACATTATAAGATAAATGTGGCATTTTGTGCTGCAGTTAATTAACACATTTTCAAATTTTTCTCATTTAGTAACCATACACATTACATTGGCTCCATCATTAGCTTCAGATCAGCTGAACATCATGCTAATCTTATTGTTGTTCCTATACCCAATTTGTATAATGTTTAATTTCGCGTACATAATTCAGCAATTATTTATCAGGATGTACATAGTAAATCTTTAAGTTTTAGATATCCTTTTGATATTACTCATCCTTAGTTACTCAGTACTTTTTTCTATTTTAGAAATATTTCCAAATATACTATTACTACAAAAAATCTCTTCTAATGTGCAAAGATAATTTATAATAATGTCTTCGTGATTGTACTATTTATGGCTGATCGCTAAGATGTGAAATAATTTATAATAATATCTTTATGATTGCACTATTTATAGCTGATCGCTAAGGTGTGTTATGCATGGGTATTTGCATCTGTATAAATTCTTCTAATTTATCCTTAAATAAAAATAAACTTATTGCTTCTATGTTGCTATTTTATCCAGCTTCCTAGCTAATGTAATCAAGACTGATCTTATAGAAATTGTTCAATCTGTTTCAGTTATGACCATCACATTTTCTTGCTTTATTTTTTCTTATCACCACAAATCCTTTATCATGTAATTTTCATCATAAAAGAACTTTTCAACAATGCCATCAAAATAAGTTGCATCTTTAATAATTGTAATCTTGAATGGTTTCAATCAAGTCAAAATAAGCTTCTCTGCCAAAATTGCAGCAAGCTTAATTGCAACCTGGAGAAATATGCCTTTAGGCCTAAGTCTATTAATTCTCATAATAATCTTACTATTACTAAACTCTATAATAAATACTGATCAGCATAACACTACAAACTTCTATTAAAGAAATTTTAAAGGCACAGAACTGCAAAAATCTCAAAATTTGCAAATTTCTGCTTTTTTTTATGTATTTTTGATAAATATTTATGCAGTTTTTTAAAGTAAAATTTTTAGAAAAAATTGCAATAATCTTCAATATTGCAAATTTGTTAAAATCTTTGTGCAAAAATCTTTGAAGATTTTTTTTATTTTGATAAATTTCAGTTAAACTATTATTTACCTATTTTAAATTTTAGGTTTTAAAGTCTTAGACAAAATTAGTAAGTTCTCCAAACTTTATGTTTAATCTGCAGCATGCAGATTTTTTTNTTTTTTTTTTTGCAGGACTCTAAACTCCTATCATTATCTTTAGTCCAGGGATGATAATTTTATGTAATCATATAATTTTATATTAAATGCATAAATTATATAATAATATATAATTCAGGTTTATCACATTATAAAATTGCATAATTTGGATTCCTATATATTAGAATGCATAATCTGCAGTAAAATACTAGTTATTTCCAAAATTTTTAATAAATTGCCATTTTTTAAAAATTTTCTATCACTATTATGTACCATTATTATCATATAAATTTACTATTTTTATTAAATAAAATCACATATTATGTTTAATAATGATATAGTAAAAGCATTAAATCACATAATTTTACTTTAATGCATACATAATTTATATTTTATTGTAGCATAAAATTATCATCCCTGCTCTGGACTTTACTTTTAAAGATAAATAAGTATATATATATATATATTTTTATTAAATGAATATTTACTAACATTCTTTTTGTTTTTCTTTAAATTTTAGTACAGGTAAAATGCTGTTCAATCAGGCATATGTTCAATTGATAACTATTAAAATAATTAGTTAACATAATATATATATCAGATTAAACAAAAATTAGAAATCAATAAGACACATACCCGATTAAATACAATATAAGTAATTGGATTGACTGATTTATAGTAATTTTATTAAGCAATCATTTAAACAAAATTAGTAATCTGATTTGTAATAATTTGTAAAATTGTAATACAGCAAATATTATTTAATAAAATAAACCAATTACATATTATTAAACGATTACAAATGAAATTGTCTATTTATTAGTATTACTATCATATAAGTTTTACTATTATTTCTTTTTTTAACAATAAAATTAGCAGGAATAAACTGACTGTAAATATTATGAATCAGAATTATGTTATTACAGGATAATTCATGTATGAAATTCATTAAGATTTCAAAGCTCAATATTAATATTACGATCATCATTTCTTTCAATTTAATAGTAAAACTGAGTTGGATGATTAGCAACTGGTAAATACCACTTAATATAAGCAAGTCTGTACATATGTTCATCAGTTGAAAGTTGTAATGTATGTTCAAAATAATATTGAACTTGTTCCAGAAATAAATCTATTGAATTATTATTTTGAATAAACTTTGCCAAAATATGAAAATTATTTGTGTATAGAGGTATTAATTTTGATCTGAATATTTCTGCAGCAATATGAATTCTTTCACATTGATTAATTATTGGTTGAATGGTTATACAGTCGACCTCCTTTATAAGCACTTCTTATATAAGTACTCCTTCCCTTAAAACACAAATAATTTGGTCTGAACTTTTTTATATAAAAAATGCCTCCTTTATAATCACTTTATTAATTAAAAATATAATCACACCAATCATCAGTCCTATATTATAGTAAATATAAGGAAAATTCCCTATTTATAAGCACACTAATCATGTGATTTGATAATATAACTGATAAGGTACGCATTTTTACCCAATTTGCGCAACTTGTACAGTTTTATTTACAACTATGCCATCTATTTGGTAAACTCGTACTGCTGTTAGTATTGATATAAAGAAAGAAATCTGTGAATATATGTTAGCAAATCCTAATGTGAAACAAGCTGCTGATGCTTCATTTTTTAATGAAAAAACAATAAAAAAAAGTAGGACCTAATCTTACTAATATTGAACTTGTTTACCTTTCACCATGCAACTGTTCATCTTCAACCTATGGATGCAGGTATTATTTATAGTTTTCTAATATTAATTATTAAATTTAGAAACAAGTTAAATATTAAGGAAGCAATTGATTATATTGCTGAAGGGTGGAATAATGTTACTCAAAAAACAATACAAAATTGTTGGATTAAAACATATATACTTCTATCTTATGATGATGATGATGATGTAGATGAAGAAAAATCTGAATTAAATATAAATAATGATAAAATCAAAGATCTTCTTAATCATTTACCAGAGTCTGATAATGTAATAGAATACTTTCGGATATTTAATCATGAAGTTCTAACTGAAGAAAATCTTACAGATGAAGAAATTATTAATTTAATATAAGGTGATAAAGAAAATCAAGAAGCAGAAAAAGATGATAATAATGATGAAATACCTGTAATATTGGTAAAAAAAGCAGTTAGTGGGTTGGAAACTTTTATTAATTTCTTTGAATAATAAAGTGATATTAAATATAATAATAAAGATTTATGTATTTTTAGAAAATATTTACAGGTAGTTAGAAAGAAAGAGTTTAATTCAAAAAAGTAAAGCACACTTGATTTATTTCTTAATAATTGTGGTATGGAATAATTGTATTTTTTTTTATTTGTTTTAATATAATAGGGTAATACAAAATTATATTTTTACAGTAATAAGAAAATAGAGGTAGTTACGCAAATTTTTTTAAAATAAGATGTATAAGTTGTACGCGTTTTTTTGTATATGTTTTTGTGTAAGATAAAAGTTTATATAAAGAACAAAAATTCATAGGGGGTGGATGGGAAGGGGGAGAATTGTCTTTTTATGCATTTATTATTGAAATTTATCAATGATTTCAGTTATAATAAAACTTTATGAATTTTCATCCAATTATTATAATTAAAGATTCATTTAAAAGGTAATTAAAATCTACACATTATAATACAATTATAATTTAATTTATATATGTAAAAAATAAAATTATAATAACTTAACATGGCAATGCATCGCCATTCCACGTGACTTATACTATATAATAATTTGTCACCCCCGCATCATACCGTAGTTTTTCATTTTTACTATTTATTTTAGGGACAGAATTTTTTTGGTATGATAAATACTATTTGTCACATGTTATTCATCACATGTTTAATTTTGCCCAAATTTTATAACGCTGGCCAAAATATTCTTATTTGGATCTTAGATAAGGTTATACAATCCAAAAAAGGCAATTTTATTTCTCTCAAAAATTGAAATTTTGGGTTATGCAAGATTTCTAAAAAGGCAATTCCATTGCAGATCATTTAATTCTGGCCGGAATTATGAATCACGTGACAGTGGCGATGCATCGCCATGGCGATAAATTACAAAATCCTAACTTAAAAATGATAAAATTTTTAAAATTTTATGAATTTATTAATGTTTTACTAATAAAATAAATTTTTTGTATATAATCACATCAAACCAAAAATTATCTATATGTGTGATTATATAAAAAAATCTCACTATAAGCATACCTCTTTATAATCATACCATTTGCCAGTTCTAAGGAATGTGATTATAAAGGGAGTCGACTGTATATTGATTTGATAAATCATTCTGCAAATCTTTTTCAATTAAATAATTTATTAAAATGAATTCAACTTCCAAATCATTGTATGCTTCGTTATAATAATTAATTAACTGTTCACATAAATTGTCAAGTAAATCCACTTTATAATTGATTGGAGTTAACAGTTTACCTGAGAATAATTCACTACCAATGATTGTATCATCTAATTCATTATAAAATATTTTTCTAAAACAAAGCAATTCTTCAGATTTAAAACTATCATATATTACCAATGAACCTGTAGTTGGCCGAGATTTGATTAATTTAAGGCAATTAATAAGTTTTTGGTTGTTTGATTGAATGGAAATTAGGTTGTCTATTCTAAAATTTCACATAATAATTTTCAATAACTTTAGTTTAATACTATGTTGAGAATTAGAAAAAGAACCTAAAGAAATAAATTGGTATATGTAAAGTAATCTTAAACTGAATTGCATAATGTGATTTATTAAATATATACCTAAAGGTTCCATTCATTCTCTTGAAAGAATAACATCAAAACAAGTATAACAGACTATAGTCTTGGCAATATTTAGTAAGGTGAAGAGATAAGTAAATGTTTGGTATAAATTGTTGACCATAATTTTCTTCAATAAGTTAACTAACTTTGAGCAAACGTTCATAAGCTTCACTTAATGTCTGGTTGTCTATGATATGACAAACCAGTAAAGTACAAGCTCTCATGAAATTGCTCAAAATTTTTTGATCTGAATCAGATAACAAATTCTACATTAAAGATGTTGCGTATACTAAAATAAAATTTTTCTACTGATTGGTAGTGAATCCAGAGAATCCTTTGTCTATAGCTATTTTATTTGGTATTTGACTAAGGTCTGCTGGTAGCTTGATGGCTTTTGCTCTATTTTCCATTAATTTGAGATCATTTTTGAAAATTTTATTACCATTAATTCATAATCTCATTATAATCCAACATGTAATACCTAAAAATAGGTTATGCATCAGATCTATGATACAATATCAAATTGGATTAAAATAAGGCAATCTTAATAATTCTGTCCACCTAACATGTTTGGTAGAAATGTGATCCTTTCTTTCTTCTTTTGTATGACATTTACACCATGCCAAGGCATCTTGCTAAAACTCTTCTAAATCTTGCTATCTAAACCAATCATTCATATCATTAAAACTATCATAATTGAAACTTTCTCTTTCTTTACCACTAGATGTTTTATAAGATCAATAATAAGTTGCATTTGCTGATATATGTCCACATAATTTTTTTGCTGTAGGAATATCACTGCTGTAGCAAATAATGGCTATTTGGATTGATCTGCCATTTGGGTGATTTGCAATTTTTTGTAATTTAACACCTGTCCAGAACTCAAGCAATTCATCAATGATTGGTGATAAATAATGATTTATTTTATCGACTTGTACTTTGTTAGATCCCAAAAGTAGACCTAATATTAGCATATTCTCCTGTTGAAATTGTATTTTACAAGAAAGATTACAAATTATACTATAAATCGCTCTCGTGTTATATACCACAAATTCAAAAGGCTGAAACTAATCGAGGTTAATAATTATTCCAAGATATGAATCTGTGAATTTGGATGTAAAAAAATAGGATACTTTCAGAATCGCCTGATGCAAATATTTTCCATATTTCTTCATCATAAATATCAGCTAATAAATTTTCATCAATATTTTGATGTGTCTATTTTGTTAAGTTTTGTTCAAAATCAGGTTGCTAATACATTGCAAAAATTTGTGCTTTCAAATCAGACATAGGAAATATCATGCGAGGATGTGTTATGTAACTACCTGTTACTGGAATATTTTTCAACAATTCTGTCTCACAGATTTCCCAAAATTCTTTATTGGATGCTGAGGAAACTCAATGAAATTGCACTTAAATCCAGCTGAAATCTCCTTAATTATATATAATTTATTATATTTAGAATATACTGTATATTTTTTTGCAAGATAAGATGTACAAAAAAAATTTTCAAATTGATTGGATCAGCATCTTTCAATACTTGATACAAAAAACTGAACAAAAAATTTATTGTAACATCAGGTAAGCGAAATCTTGATTGGTATTTAAATATTCATAATAATATCCAAGATTCAGAAAATTTGATGTTTGAATTAGGACATTTAAAATCTTTATCTTTGCCTAAATCAGGTGCTGTAAATTGTTTACTTTTGGAAAGATTTCCTTCTTCTTCACTTGAATCTTCAGATAATTCATTTTTTTCATATTTATTATTGGATAACCTCAGATGTAGATCAAAATCATCATTCTGATCATTGACTATATGTTCTAATACTTGAAACTTTATTTTTCTGTTTTGTTTGGATGGAACACAAAATCGACTCTTATTCTGATTTAGAAGAACTTAATGAACTTGACAATTTTATAGAATTTGAAGATTTAGAAGAACTTGTTAATGATATACTAAATTTTTTACCATTATCATCATCAATTTGAATTTTTTTTGATGTTGATTTACTGATTGTTATAGACTTTGATGAATTAGATTTAAGATATTTGTTTTTTATTTGATTTTCTCCTGTCTCATGTTTTTTTCATGTTCTTGGATCAACCAATTTTCCTTTACATTTATTATAAGAACACTTTACTACCGATTTTTGTGTTTTAGCTATATATCTTGAATGCATTATTTTTATTTAATCAAAATGAATAAAATTGATTCGATTAAGGTAAATTTATAAATAAACATTTACAATATAAATATAATAATACATAAATAGCACATAACTAATATAATTAATGAGACTGATTGAAATCACTTAAACTATAATAAACTATATTTTGATTAACTATTAAGTAATAATTATATCATAATATTGTAATAGTTTAAAAAGTAATGATTTGGTTAACAAAAGTCTATTTTGAAAATATATTTTCAATTTTTTTTTTACTTCAATTATGACTCATTCTAATACATCAAAAAAATCTTTATATGAATGAGGTAAAAGTTATAGAATAAAAAGCAAAGTATGAAGAAGTCAAGAGAAACCTGATTCCAATCATAAAGATTCTTCAGAAGATGACTATAGAACATTGATGTTTCTGAAGTTACCTAAAAATAAAGAATAAAATTAAAAGAAAACTGCTAGATGTACTTAAAAACAATTGGATAATCATAGTGAATTGGGTTTGCCAGTACCACCAAAACAAAAATTTGTATTAAATCTTGATTTTTTAGAAAACAGTTCCCAAAAATTGGATATGCATAATAAATCAGTTGCAAAAAATAAATGTTAATATATTGAAATTGATAAGTTATTCTGTTCAGTTACATAATAAGGATAAAAAATAACATCTACAATCTTTTATTAATAAAAGATGCAGATATTAAACAAGAACAAGTAAAATATTTGTTAGAATGTATAAAACAAACCCAAAGAGATAAACAAAAAGAAATAAATCCAGAAGATTATATAATTCCTCTTCTAGATTACAATCAAGAATTAGACAATACAAAAAAAAGTAATAAATCATCTTTTTCGCCTAAGAAATTAATCGGTAATAAATTAAATACTTAAAAATTTCATGAAGAATATGATATTGTGGGTCTATTATCAAGAACGTCTTAGGAGCCAGTTTTTATAACTTCATCTGATGAAAATAAAGAGGATAAAAAAAAGCCAACAAAAAAAAAGCTAAGAATAAAAAACAAGAAAACCAAAATCAAAAATGATTGTCTTTTCATTTTAGTTATGACGAAAGTAAGAAGAGCAAGAAGAAACAAGAAAATCAGAATCAAAAATGATCGCCTTTTCATTTTAGTTATAATGAAAGTAAGAAGAGCAAGAAGAAATAAGAAAATCAGAATCGATCTAGTTACGATAAAAGTAGAAAGAATAAGAAACAAGAAACCAGAATCGAAAATGATCACTTCTCGTTCTAGTTATGATAAAAGTAGGAAGAGTAAGAAGAAACAAAAATAATGAAATTGAAAATGATCGTCTTCTTGATCTAGTTATGATAAAAATAATGAATCTGGCAATCCCAGGAGAGTAATATTTCTACACGCAATAGATTTAATGAAAGATTTGTATGATGCTTTATGTATAAGTAAATTATTTATCTATATCACTTTATTTAACATTTTATTATTTTAACATAAATAAATGCTGCAGCAGAATGTTTTCTAAAACATCCAAAGAATGCCAAATAATGTTCAATTAAACTTTGACGAAACATTCGAATCTCAAAAAAATACAGTAACAAAGACAATTATATCAGCTTTGTTAAAAGTATTAGATTCAATAATGTATCTGATCGGTGAAGGTATACTATATGAAATGATCTATCAATGACATTATCATTAAAGAGAGGAAATGTTAAGAAAGAACAAAGGAATTTCTGTTTAAACTAAGGAAAACATACAATGATATGAAAATTCTCATTGAAAAGAGGTAGTATATCAATTAATCAATCAATCATTTAATTTGTTTATATATATTCAGTTAATAATTATTAATGTAGAAATGAATACAAAGGACTAAAATTATTAACCATTTACAAAGAATAGAAAATCTAATTATTTTCAAATTTTGACAATAAGAACTTAACCCAATATTAATGGAAAATGCGTACTATAATCTAAAAGAATCTAGAAAGAAGTAAATAAAGGAGAAGAAAACAAGATTATTATACGAAACTTAAAATGGAGAAGTGATAATATAAGTACAAAGAAGCAACTATTTTTCTATTTTTTGCAAATTACATGTACTAATAAATAATTTTACATATTCAAGTTATGTATGTTTTTAAGAGACTATATAGATACAATGTTTTATCAGCAGAAACTGGATAGGAGAAAGCAAAATGAGTTTATGATAATTTATGATTTGCTCCTGGTAAAATAAACACTCCTTTGAATGCATCCCGATGGATAAAATCAGGATATAAAAGATCATTGAAAACTGCTATAAAGAAAGTTGTATTAAAATACAATGATGGTAATAAGAATACTGATTACTCAAAAAATAAGAATCATAGATTGACCTCATCCTAAAAATCAGTTCCAGCAAATGATAAAGAACTTGATAAAAGTGATGAAAGCAACAAAAGTGATGAAAGTGACAAAAGTGATGAAAGTGACAAAAGTGATGAAAGTGACAAATAAGTAAATAGTTGAACATTAGTATAATAATTATAATAATTTGTAAATAATAGTAATTGCTATAANTTTGCTAAATATNTATCAATNNGGTATTGTTTAATAAAGCAATAAATTATGCTATATTTCTAATTTTCAACAATCAGTTATCACAAAATTGAAATAAATTAATTCATAAGAATGATAAGGNATTATNATACATTACNTAATAGAATAACAATAAGTCATGCTTATTGTTATCCAATTGCATACAAAGTAAATACCCGATTGATAACCTTGCAGATACCTGATTGATAACCTTGATGTGTATGAATTATGCTAAAATTTGGTCATTAATCAAGTATCCTGCTAAAAAAAAACAAAAAAAATTGGGCTTATTTAGGTTATTCTAGGATATTCACTAATGACCTAAATAAGTTCCAATTTGGCATCATTTTACCTGTGCAGAAAACTAAAGTATGACTTTAAACTTCCATTTTAAAGATAATAACTTTAAAATGGATTTTTTATTTTTTTTTATTTATGAATATTTACTAACATTCTTTTGTATTTTTTTTAGGTTTAAAAGTTAAAATGTAAGTTTTGAACTTTTCATTTTGAAGGTAATAACTTCAAAATTATATATTTTTTTTATTTTTTTTTATTAAATAAATATTTACTAACATTCTTTTTTATTTTTTAGGTTCCAAAAAACTAAAATATGGCTCCAAACTTCTATTTTAAAGATAAGACTTCAAAAATTTTATTTTATTTTTTTTTTTATTAAATAAACATTTACTAATGTTCTTTTTTTTTTCTTTAGGTTCTAGAAAACCAAAGTATGGCTCTAAACTCTCATTTCAAAGGTAAAACTTTGAAAATTTTTTTTATTTTTTTTTTTTTTAAATAAATATTTACTAATATTCTTTTTGTTTTTCTTTAGATTTCAAGAAACTGAAATACGACTTCAGACTCCCATTAGTTTTAAAAGTAAGACTTCAAAATTTTTTTGTTTATTTTTTTATTAAATGAATATTTACTAATGTTCTTTTTGTTTTCTTTAGGTTTCAGAAAATTAGAGTATGGCTCTGAACTTTTATTTCAAAGATAAGACTTCAAAATTTTTTTGTTTATTTTTTTTATTAAATAAATATTTACTAACGTTTTTTTTATTTTTCTTTAGATTCCAAGAAACTGAAGTACAACTCTAGACTCCTATTTTGAAAGTAATAACTTTGAAATTATATCTTTTTTTTATTTAATAAATATTACTAATGTTCTTTATTTTTTTTTCTTGTAGATTTGGATTTTCAGAATTTGACTTGAACTTCAAAGATTAGGATTTCAGCTTTGGATTTGTGTTCTTGGAGATCTGCACAGATTTTTATTTTTTTTCTATACCTCACAGCAGCAGGATCATAGAATTTCACAGATCTTTATGGTACTGATTAGTGCAGATTTGCACCTTAAAAAATTTGCCAATGTTATATAACTAAAAAGGGGTCTGGGTTATTTCACTGACAGACGTTTCACTGACAATCATTTCACTGATAAAAGTGATATGTATAAAATGTATAACTGAAATATTTCGCAGATTTATCTAAAATTTTCTTAAGAAATTTTCGCAAATTTTATCTTAAATTTTTTCGCAGATTTTTTGACTCTTAAAGATCTGCACAAATTTTCTTACTTTTTTCCTTCAGCGCACGTCGACAGGTTCACAGAACTGCACAAATTTTTATATCACAGAATTGTGCAATTCTGCATCTTAAAAATTTTGCTAATATAGTATTAATTTTATTTTATTTATTTAATAGTATTTATTTATTTTTTTTTTATATAGAGATTTTATGATATAAATTTGAGTACTTTATTTAAACTAAATTAATTTTAACTAACTAAGCAAAATCTTTAATAGTATAATTAAATATTAAATTATATTAAATTAATTTGAATATATTTCTATTTTTATAATTATATATACTGTATTTCAATTATTTTTTTTTTATACAGAAATTTTATAGTAAAATTTTAATATTTAATATTTTAATTTAAATTTACAAATTTTTTATGTATTGTTTGTTCAGTCTTTTTAAATATAAATCTTATTAATAAATTACCATAGATTATTATTGTATATAAATTTTCCTACATAAGAAAATATTTGTGGCAAATTTTTAAAGATAATTTAATATGCTAATGGTAATTTTGGCTAACGTAATTTTGGTCAAAATTAGAAAGTCACGTGGGGTAAAAATTTTGAAGTTCCGCAGTAAGTCACGTATGAACATCCCTCATTGTAGTTATTTGGTCAAAAGTAAAATTACAGGTACATGATATTTTATATAAGGGAAATACCCTATAAAAATTTTATCAGGATATTTCATTTCTATTAGAATAATGCTAGATTACAGTACATACAGTATAATTGGAAGTGAATAGATTTAAAAACACAACTGAAATACAAATATATTTTCTCAATAGAATCAAGTCAATCAACCATGATTTGAAAATTTTGATGATTCTTATTCTACCATACCATTCGTTTACTAATTCCTAAAATTTTATTACAGGTTTAACATGCATTTTTGGTCTGGAAAATGTGATATATTCGTACATTTTCTTGAGAGAAACTTTTAAATATGTTGAAATGAAGATCAGGTAACATACGAATGCTGTACTTAATTATTAATGTCTTAGATTCTTCAGAGTAACTATAATTGTCAATAATTTGGACTCTCAATACCTTAATCTGATACTTAGTAATTTGGTTGGCAACATTTTTAAAGTTCTGTTCTTCCAAAGAATATTATTTATTTTAAGCTTTGGATGGAAAATTTGTACTGAAAAAAAAATTAATAATATGATATCATATGATAATCATATAGACGCCAGACCAGTAATTTTTGTGATACATTATTATTACACAGTTTAATATTATCTGAAAAAAAAAATTTTTTTTTTCTATAGATATTCTTTCCGCATTGAATCGATTTTACGATTTACGGGAAAAAATAGAATTTTTAATACTTAAAAATTTCTATAGATCATATGATGTTCAAGTTGATTTGATGACACATGATGACATTCGAACATTGTTCCCTTATCCAATAAATAATCAAAATTAATGCATTATTACCCTAAAATGATTAAAACAATAATACAGACACTTTTTTAATTTTGTCCAATTATTGTAGTTTTACATAATTTACATCTTACTATATCTATAATTACTTTCATTACATAATCAAATTAACTAATCTTGTTCAATAGAAGTTTGCGACCATCTTACATTGGAGATTGTATTTGTACTTGACATTTCATTATTTACATATTTGGGATAAAATTCACTATAAAAAAAACCAAAGTGATAAAATTAATTAAGATTCACAAAAAAAAAAATATTATTATTATTATTTTACTTACCCACGAATTATACCAAAAATAGCTGCCATTATCATAACTGCATAACCAATATTAGTTATAAAACTCATTATTATAGGATAATTTGTTTTCATTCTTATGGAAAAAGATCCAACAGCCCATAAGAGAAAAGAAATAGAAGACCAGCTTACAATTACCATCAGAGCAAAATTTATAATCTTTAACTATATATATATATTATAAAAGATTAATTTTAAATTAACTTCTTTATAAAAAAAAAAACAGATTCAATTTGCTTTACCTTTTTAAGATAAGCCTTAAAATTTTCACCTCCACTCATCATATTAACAGTTTCTTGAGTCAAAACAACCAATAATCTTCCATACTTAATCAAACACAAGTTACAAGCAACGTTGGCAATACTTAATGTAATTAACAAACAGCCTTGGCATATTTTAAAACTTCTTTCATCTTGAATTTGCATAAAATAACCCCTTAAACATGAAAGAACTAAAATGATCACACCAAAAATTATGATATAAGTCCAATATAACAGTAAAACTGATCTATAAGCTGGAATAAATTTTGTTGGTTTACAATTATTATCAAGACGATTTTCTGTTGGGAGATGAAATATTAATTTTGGTATTGTTTTAAATCTAAAGAAAGGAAAAAAAAAAAGATATTAACATGCGCGTGACGTAGACGCGTAGTAAATTACGGTATAATGACACGTTTTACTTTTTACTTACATTCCTGCAATATAAGTTGAAATAGCGAATTGAACATAAATCCAACTCGCAAAGGTCATAAAACTTTTGAATATTAAAGCATTAGGTATTAAGTCATGCAAAATTATTATCAAATGTGCAGCTCTAACTAAAAATGAATACGAATGTTTGTTAACTTTAGTCAAAATTAAAGAATTCTTTGTTTAAAAAAAGCTGCTCTTATGACACTTACATGTAGAATGTAAGGTAACCCAAAGAAGGAACCCAGTTATAGGTTCGAAAATGCGATCACTCCATAAAGGAGAATTATCATGAAAACATTTATATATTAATAAGAAGAAGGCGAATAGGCTTACAATTATACTAAATATTATCGTCATATAATATAATGGTAAAAAAGATTCTATTTGTACTGAATAGAATGAATGTGATGATAAATTTGAAAACCCGGTATACATTTTTTTTTACGATATTGTTAATAGAGTAAATGTAATAAGAATGAATTCTAAAGTTCAAATATTTGCACAAAAAAAAAAACTCTTAAAAATAATATGTTCGATGATTATTAAAGAATGTATAAAAAGAAATAATGAAAAAAAAAAATCAAAAATTATTATAATAATTTTACATTTTTATATTGTTTGTTCATTTCGTTTTTATAGAAAGATTAAAGTTTCGCCAGAAAAAAAGTAACTTATTTTAGCATAATTTAACATTGCAACACAAATAACTTTAAAGATCTTCATTAATGCTATACTTAATGCATATAATTGTGTCAGGATAAATTCCGCTTACAAAATTTATTTCACGTTTTTATTTAAGTGAATAATTAATTAGTGCATACGATATTTACACCTATTAAAATAGAAATATTTTGAATTTCAAATTGATAATAATACATCGTTGAACGAATTTCGTTCGGATTTACTTCTGATAATTTTTACGCGAATGCTAAAGAGACAGAGACCCCCTTAAAAAACGCTTTTTTTTTTGTGCATTGTTTTTAAATTATACTCAGATTTCTAGATTCAGAAACATATTACAAATAAATAATACATTATTCTCCTCCAATTTCGTGATATTTTTAGATGCAATAATATTGTTTAAACTTTAAATTTTATCTCGTCAAATTTTTTTAGTTCCTCATACAATTTTTCTTTTTAAATTTTTTTCATCTAGTTTCATGAATAAACAATTAGTCACTTGTACCATTTTTTTTTTTTAAAAAAACAAATTTTCGGATTTTAAATTCATAAAAAAGGTCTTTTTTTTTCGAAGTTAACGTTAATTGGATTAGTGATTTTATTCTTGATTACACAACTTATATTTGAGTAACATTCTGCTCAGAACATAAATTATATATATATATAATTTTTTTTTTTTTTTTTATAAAGAGAAAATATATGACTAAAATTCATTATTCTATAAATAGAACCCATTAAGATTATTACCTCTTTATTATTAAACGAAAAGAAAGCGGGATAGTGATCTTTCTTGTTGGAGAAGAGCTAATTAAGTGATCTTCAAGTGTACTCGTTTCATCAGTTATAAAATTTTATGACTAATAATAATATATTTTGGTGCATATATTTTGTTATTGGTAAAATAAAAGTCCGAAATTTACTAAATTTGTTCTCTTTGAAAAAAGCGTTAGTTTTAAACATTCAATGTATATTTTATTTAATTTTAAGATTAAAATTATTTCTTCATGAGAGTTGTTATCGTTCATATGAATTATTAAATCTAGATATTGATACACCTAAGACCTAATGATCTAATGCATTGGAAGATTTATTGAATAAAAATTCTAGAAAATCTTTAGTGATGACATGGATGACAAAAAACATGGTTTAAACCTATTTCGGTGATTATAGAAACATTGAAGCTTTATTTATATATGTATGTAATACATTATTGAAATGAAAATTAAAAATTTCTAGATACTCATGAATGAATAAAATCAAATTGTACAGCAGCTGAAAAAGTTGAAATTGACAGGTAAGTTCAGCTATAATAGGAAATTTTTAATATATTATAATTAATGCAATTTTGTAAGTGTAAAAGTTTTAAAAGTATTAAAAATGTATTAAATTACGTGCTTTCATTAGATAAAATAAACCTTCTGTCTCCCACTCCCAAATATTCTATATTTCGAGAAGAAAATATTTGGCTTGCTATTCTAAATAATAAATCCTTGACGGAATATAATAAAATTTCCCATCAGATGATAACAAATCATATGAAAGCATTATCTATATCGTAAAACCTTTGTTTCGCTTCGTTCTTGGTTAATTTGTAATTTGGATGAATCATTATTATATCCCTGTTTAGATGAAGCACAGATAGTTGAGATCCAGAAAGTAAGTGAAATATTAGTATTAAACTTGTATACCAGTATGACCATCATAAGAATCGAAAAAGAAACATCGTGATGTTCATTATAAAGCTATATATTTTGGCGAGAAATTGATTTATAAAGATGATTTAGTTTGATTATTATCCAAGAATATGAGGATGAAGATTTGAAGAAAAATATTCATATTATAGGCGATTTATATGAAAGTGACAAGCTATTGGAAAAAGAGGGAATATGAATGGATTAACAAAGATGTGGAATATACGAACGATTGGTGTTGCGGATGCAAAAATTACCTTAGTTCTTAACCCTGTACGACTTACTATTTTGACCCTCATATATTAAATTATATATATATGCGGGTCAAGATAGTAAGTCAGTCGTACAGGGTCAAGAAGGTAATATTTGCGTTGCGGATATTGCTAGTCGAAGGTACTGAGTATTTTTTCTTCCCCTATCATAAATTCTCATAAAATACTATAATTTTACGTAAGCCAGACACTCCATTTATCCCCATTAAAGCGAGTTTCCCAATGTTGTAAGTTAACACAAAGATGTTTTATCAATTTGAACTGAATAGACAATGAAATCTTTGGATAAATGCATAATTGGTTAGACCAATTTTGTACCGACTGGCGCAGTATATTTATCGACAATGTTAATTAACTAATTATATTAAATTCTATAATCTATAGTGCCGGTCTACTGGTTAATTAACCAAAATTAACAAAATTACGAAAATTTATGATCAACCGTATTTGAACCATATACCGGGAATGTAATACAGTTTTTTTTTAAAAAAAACAAACCGATATTTGTTATTTAACCAGTTAATTAACCACTATTATTATGTATAAATTTACCTTACTGTATATCAAATAGTAATGTTAATTAACTCGTTAATTAACAAAATGTCAAAATAAGCGATCAGCACATTTTTTATATATTCATATGAAAAAAAAAGATATAAAACCACGTACGATTGAAAAGAAAAGTCGTTAATTTCGTCAAAAAAATAAAAATTTTCTTTATATAAAGCTTATAAAATCTTACACTTTTTTTTTAACAATCATGGAAAATACTTACGAAATTTTAAACGAAAATCGTGAAGACATAACTGCTGTCGAAACAAACTTTATAAATGCTCCATCGTACGAATACGAATCTACCCCTCTCTCAATATCAAATTTTCAACCATCTCATCGCATGGTTTCTCGACCAAATAATGTACTTCTTATGTACCAAAAAATTCAAAGATTTTCTAATTTTATTAAAACATTTGAAGAAAATGTTAGTGAACAAATTGACGAGTTAAAAAATCAATTAGATGAGATGAAGCAATTTCTTTTCGTGCAACAACAACAATCTTCAATGCCTCGTCGTATAAATCGAACCCGTGTCCTTAGACCTCATCCTTATGAACATCCTTTTGTTTCTTCTCACACGCCAACTATTCGGCCTACTGCGCGGCCTGCGCCAACTGATCGGAATGAATGTTTTATGACTGACCAACCCATTTCATCGAATAATTTTCATTCTCAACAAATGAATATTCCAACGGTTGATAATAATGAAATTTTTTCTGCCACCGGTTCCCAAAATTTTGAATTCTGGTAACACTTGTAACAATCATGAACCTTTACAAGTACAAGTATTTTATTAATTACTTTTAAGTAAAATTATGTCGTATAGTGTGTATTATATGATTATAATATAAATATCTTAATCTCTTATAAACAAAAATTCTGTTTTATTAAAAAAAAAAATTATAAAATGGGGAAGAATTCAGTTACAGATTAAGCACAAAATAATTTATAAATTTGTCAACTTTTGATTTCTCTTTATTATTATTACTTCCAAATTATTTATTTTCTATATTCCGACATAAAAATAAATGAGTGCAATTATCGCCATCTAATATTTAAGTGAGAATTCATACATTCTTTACAATTTTAATATAAATGCAATAATGCAATAGAATGCTTTGATTATGATGCAAAATAATTACCAGTAATCATCCAAAAAATGATGAATATTATTTTTTCTTCTTATCCAATAACCAAGATAAAAAATTATTGAATTTCGCTGGTTCAGAGAATTAAAATTATTTGTAAGAAGACTTGCTTGAGGATTCGGTAAAATTTTCTTGGGTTAATGTACGATAGTTTACATTATGATCCCGAATGAGAATTAAAAATTTCGAATCATGTTGAAATTAGTAGCATATCAACAATTTATTTCTAAATCATCTAGAAATGTTATGATATTAAATGGTTCTATTTTTTTCTTCTTTGTATTTGTTAATCTATCAAATTCGATAGGCATGTTTTTGAAAGAGACGTGTCACGAAATAAACGTACGCTTACCTATATTCGAATCTAACTGCTTATAATTTCTTTGATCTTTCTCTGATCGTTCCCTCGTTTGATCGTTGTGGATCAACAACACATCTCGCATGTCATTACGTAAAAATAATTTAAGTAAAATTATTATTTAAATATAAATATTTAATAATCAATTTACGAGAAGAAACAGTTTTTCTTGCATTAGTAAGGCGGAAAACATAAAAATTTATTTGATTTTTACGTTTTTTAAAAATTTGATTTGAACAATATTTATTTAATATTAAATTTAATGATTAACAAATGCCAAGTTACTGTGTGTTTTTCTTTGGAAGATCCTCTGGGACTGAAGCTCCTCTTTCCGTGATTTTTTTCTAAACCTTCATTCTAACCTAACCCTAATTTCACGCACTACTAAATTAAGCATTCTCTTTACCAAACTCAATATTCTCATTTTTATTCTTTTCAGAAACTTCTTCTTGAATATCAACAAAATTCTAAATTTTTATAATAATGAATTTAATTAAATTTTCATCATTTCTAAGGCACAAGTTGATAATAAATGAATAAAATATATATATATATATCATATATAATAAATATATATATATATATCATATATAATAAATATATATATATATATCATATATAATAAATATATATATATATATCATATATAATAAATATATATATATATATCATATATAATAAATATATATATATATATCATATATAATAAATATATATATATATATCATATATAATAAATATATATATATATATCATATATAATAAATATATATATATATATCATATATAATAAATATATATATATATATATACAATATATAACAGTATATTTTTCAATGAACTATCATCAAGCTTATTGTTAATATCACTAGCTTCATTTGCATCATCTTTCTTTATTTTCTTATCATTTTTGTTATATAATATGGGAAAAATCCTGATCATTAATCATCTAAATATAATGGATGATTAGTACTACTGTAAATGCAAATTATCACAAGTAATAGAATTTTATAATAGCTGCTTACCTTTGAAAATTTTTAAAAGAAATGGTAAAAATATAAATTTGTAAAAATTTGGGAGGAAATTTATAAAATAATAATCAAAAAAGTATAATTTATTAAACTTTTATTTAAACAAGAGTGAAGATTCAATAATTTACAAAACATATAATAATATATAATCATATGAAAGGAAGAATAGGTATATCCTTTTGTATTATATTAATATTTTTTATAATTAATTCAGCTAAAATAAAAGATCTATTTTTGAATTAAAAATAATTAAAAATTCACTTTCAATATTTAATATTATATTAATTTTATTTTTAATTATATATATATATCTATTTTTAAGATAAGCAAATGTGGTATTTTATAAATACAGGGTATATAAATTTACATATAGAGAATTTTATGTATATTTGTAATATACTCTTTAATTTCACAGAAAAATACAATAAAACTTTATATTAAAGTTTTCTTAAATAAAATATACTTTGAATCTTTTCTAAACTCCAATGCAATACATCAGAAAAGAAAACAAACTAAGCTATTTTACTTATACTACTACTCTATATAAGCTAGTTTCTAATAGTTTTCTTCATACCTTTTACTATTATTATTATAAAATAATATAAATATAAATCTTTTAAAAAATTAAACAGATAAAAGAATATATATATTTTAATGGGTAAATCTAGATCTAGCATGGGGGTAAGACACTTATATATCGCCGGGAATTTTCCTAATTCTGTAATTCCGGCCGAAATTAAGAAAATTTCCTTTTTTGGAAGTCTCATGTAACCTAAATTTCGATTTTGAAGAGAAACAAAATTGCCTTTTTGGTTCGTGTAACGTTACACAAGTGCCCAAAATAAAATTCCGGCCAGAATTAAAAATTTCGGCCAAAATTAATGGATGTGACGATTAACATGTGACAAATAGGATTTCACATCTCGAAAAAATTCTAAGTCCCTAGAATAAATAGTAAAAATGAAAGTCGGAGGGTGTGACACGGAGGTGACAAATTAGAGGCGATGAATAATGATGTCGCACCCCTGCGAGATATACATTTGCCCTATTTTAATAATTATTAAAATTTAATATTTGGTAATATTTTTATATTTTATTAAAATTAAAAAATTATTATCTTTATTTTAAAATAAAATAAATCTTTTTAATTTTATATTTATTAATTTGTTTAATATTCTTTATTTTCTTTTTATTTTTTAAAAAAAAAATTAAAATCTAATAAACATATATTAATAAATAACTTTTTTTATTTTTAATATTATTAAGTTATAATAATTTAATAAATAAAAAATAAATATCTAATTAATTGTTTTTTTTCTGATAAAATTATTTTTTTAATAAAATATTTTGGGAATTGCTAAACATCGCCTGGGTGATTGTCGCCTGGGTGATCATCGCCTGGGTGATTGTCGCCTAGGTGATCATCGCCTGGGCGATCATCGCCTGGATTTTTTTTTCGAATATATCACATGATTTATAATATATAAATATATCTATTATTCGTTAACAATTATTAAATTTGCTCAGTTAGTTCAGTGGTTAGAACGCTAGATAATTTTTTTTTATCTTAGAAACGCAGGTTCGATTCCTGCACTGGGCCTTTAATTTTTT
>QKYT01000488.1:31955-55798 GCA_003550305.1 Glomus cerebriforme | reverse complement strand
AGGCGACAATCACCCAGGCGATGTTTAGCAATTCCCAAATATTTTTACTTATTTTTTTAATCTAATAATTAAATTTCCATTAATTTTCAATTTATTTTAATTTCTCATTAAATTAATAATTGATCTATAATATATTATTAAATTTTTTATATTTAATTTTAATGTTTTTTATTATTTGTTATATCAATTCCAAATATTTAATATAATACAAAATTTTAATTACATTTTCTTCTAATAATGAATTATTATTTTCAGAAATTTAATTAAATAAAATAATATACAGTTATTGTTAAAGATGTGATTATAAAAAAAACTTATATGATATGATTATAATAAAGGTTTTTAATAATGTTATTAGTAATTTGAATCAAGCATAAATGTGTTATAAGGAAAATATGACTAAATAGAGAGTAACTATAGAAGGGGATAACTGTATTATTATTTACTATCAACCCTTAAATTTTTCATCTTGATAAATTTACTCTCCAAGTAATCTTGATAAAGCAATTCTAACAAAAGGACTAGATATACTCTTTGGTTGATTTTTATAAATAGCCATTATAGCTGCCATAGCAAATGAAAAATAAATAGCTTCTCCATTTCTATTTGTCCCAAAAAAATTAAAATTAATAAATGATTATTATTTTTATTATAATACTATAATACAATAATTTAGCTGTTAAAATAAATTCGTATATACCTTATATTCCTAACTTTTCCTTTCTTAACCAACAATTTCCAACCTGACTCAATCATTAATCTTATACTATACATTCCAATATCTAATCTCCTACTAGGATTTTCCACTAAAATCCACAATCCCCCAATAAATCCATTAAGATAAATCCTAAATAAATAAAAAAAAAAATAATTAATATAAATTTTTTATATAGATAGAAATTGAACCGAAAAATACCTTGAGATAGGCATGAATTTATTTGGAAGTATATTTTGAAACCCACAAATTAATGCCCATGAAGTTGCAATTGCCATGGTAATAAATGTAGCTCCCTTAAATATCTCAGGTACCGCATGACTTAATAACTTTTTTATAGCTTCATTAGGTCTGTTAAGAAAATTAAATTAATAATTTAGTTATAAAGGCCACGATGCTATGGGTCTGTTATAGGAATTTTTTTTTACTAAAACGACCACAATTCATTACAAAATATTATTTTTTCACTTACCTCTGAATCAGAGATTTTGCGCGGAAAAGTAAACCAACTGTATAAATTATTCCCATAAATTTAAGAGCACCAGCACCTTCTTTTGCAATAAATTTCGTATAAGTAACCAAACAACTAGGTTCATCGTGATGTAACATTGCACACATCATTTTTGAATGAGCAGGATGAGCGATTTCCAATATTGGTTGGATTGGTTTTAAATTATCAGGAAGTGGGGGTACATCCCTACCATGAAGTTTAGGTGAATAAAATTTAGGAAAGTAAAGTGAAGATAATATTGCTATACGATCAATTATTTCTCTTCCAATTGGCCACGGCATTGTATCAGGAAAATCACTTGGTCTTGGATTTATATATGTTATACTTCGATTAGTGATAAAGTTACCATAACCATTCTATTAAAAAAAAAAAAAATATGATTGTAAGATGTTAATACTTTAATATAAATGTTCTTTAAATAAACCAATTTTTTACTCACAGGAAATGTATCAGGATGTAATAAGTAAGCATAAATTAATTGAGCAGAGCTAATTGGAAATAATAACCAAGAACCCCACCACCAAGGCATTTTAGGAATAATGCCATTTTGCCTAAGTGCATGATAAGTAAATTGTAAACTTTTACTCAACATATAAACAGCAATTAATATTCTACGAGATTGTTCATTGACAATAAGCAAAGTAGGACCAGCCAGTAATCCAGCCAAAAAGGGTGGAACCAATGGAGAACAAACAACATCATTAACTATTAAACTGGATGAAGGTGGTGGTCGAAGTAATGGATCAAATAAACGCGTAAAGAATCGAACTAAACTTTTATAAATCATGACGTATGATGAAATTGATAGTGCAAATCGTGCAGAAGAATATAATGACACGCTATCTATACTTTGTTTTAAACTATCAAAATAGGAAAAATCATTATTTAAAAAATTATTTAAACCTTTAAATCAAACTTTATCAATTTGCTAACCTCCATTTCTTCCTACTAAGTTGTCCTGGCAATTGTATCAAAATTTCGACTATATTGGTGATTGCAAACACTTGTATAAAGGAAAACAAGCCTACACGTGTAGTTCGTGGAAAGCAATCTTTATGAAAACAGAATATTGCTGATAATGGCGTATTATGGGAATGCGATTTTAAACTAGTATAGCGAAGATTTTAAGTTGGCAAATTAGTAAACGAATTAAATGAACTTAAATATAAATCATAGAACTAACTTGGATACAGCCTTAAATTCTGCAGGAGTTGGAAGTTTCGTATGAACTTTTTTCAACACGGGAGCTAATAATTTGAGTGTTGAGGCATATCCTTTATTAGATATCACAAAGGATAAAAGAAAGAGCAGTCGTGTTTTTTTTTCATTATTTTGTAAACGAGCACGAATAAATTCTTCGATCTCCGAATCATTATTTGTAATCTCTGGCTCTGTCATTACGAAAAAAAATTTTCCTAAGATTTTTTGGTCAACAAACAACCAGCCACCAAACAATTAAATTATCAGATTATCAGACGATGAGATAACTGATAACATATGTATGTTAGCATAGTTTAAAAAAATCAATTATGCTCCCGGGTCACATTAATTTGGCCCAAAAATATTAACTTTGGGCCGAAATTAGTACTAGAAGATAACAGGAATAACACCCTGTTTCACAATGAGCGAACGAAGCGTTTAAAATTTGAGAAATGACTTATTTCGTCAATTGTGGTTGGCGACATTTTTAATTTTCTTCTAACAAAATAAAAAAAATTTAGATTTTGTTAAATATGAAGGAAAAAATCTGATTATAAATATTTTACAAAAATTTTATTAAGTATATTAATTTATTCACATCTTAATACAAGTTAAAAAAAAATACAGAGTATTTGTTAAATAATTATTTAAACAACAATTGAAACTGTGATTAAAGCAGATTCAAAAGTTTCATTTTCTCCGCCTTCTAGTACACGGGTAATAGGAAGATAAGTAGGTCGATTATATTTTTGAATATAATCCTATATGAAAAAAAACAATTCATTAATAAAAAAATATATATATATATTAATAAAATGAGTTTATATACAGTATCATGTTGTTTACCTGAGCATATTGTAAAGAATATTTCTTTTCTTTAGCAGTAGAATTTTTACCAATCCAGACAAAAACTACAAAGTATACATATTTGTTAATATTAGATGGAAAGAAAAAAAAATTGTAAATTTATATTAAATGTTACCTTCATGACCAGCATCAAAAACAAATACGTCATTAGTATCAAATTGATCTTTTGTAATTGTACCAGTAGTTTCTTCCTTGAAAGTCAATTCTCCCGATGCATCGCTTACTCTTTAAAGAGAAAGAATAATAATAAATTAATATACGAGTGTAACCTAAACTTTATATTAAAAAAGATAATAGTAAATACCTGAAGAGTTTATGTTCAACTTTAATCATATCTTCACCGGTATCTTCTTCAGCAGCTTTGATTTCACCTTTACTACCAAGAGCATCCCAGAATTTACCCATTTCTCTATCTCCTTCATCTAAAATAATAATAAAAAACATTATCATACTTGGTTCAAGAATGACTTTATAAAGTAAGAACATTAAGAAACTTACCGATTACGATAACATTACAAGCTCCTTGTCGTTCACTTTCAATAGCTCTAACAAATTCAGCAGCTTTAATTCTTTCAGAACCTTGAGACTTTTTACCATTTAATTGATAAAGAGTGGTGCCAACATCCAATACAAATACATCACCACTATTCAATGATGTATAGTCTTTTGGTACTTCTCTAACTACAACAGTACGTTTAATTTGTTTTAATTTAAGTAAACGAGGACGATATTCAATTGGTTTAAGACGATTAAATCCCGAATCTATCCCTCCATCTTCAACTCGAAGATTTTTGAAATAAGAAAGGAATAAATCTGATTCGACGCCTTGAACCTAAATTTTAAAGATTATAAATTTAAAAGAGAGAATTGCGGTAATAAAATGATATGTTATTAAGTTACCTCACGATGTTGAACTGGAGATGTTCCAAGATCTAGTAATAAATAAGTAAAAATTTTTTATTTCAAAGTGTGTCAAAAAAAAAAAAAAAAAAATAGAATAATAATATCTTACAATCATCCAATTCAACAGTCTTGTAAGCAGCCGTTCCGACTTCATCCTAAATTAAGATCGTAAATAGTTTTTAAAAAGTCCGAAAATCTTATTATTATTATTATTATTATTATTATTATTTACCTGACTGCTATCTAATCCAAGCCAAAAATGAATATCGTGGGCCAATGCTTCGGTTTCATTATTCTTCTTATAAGACTATTATTATTCAATATAATTGATTTAGGTAGGTATAAAATTGTACAATACATATTTTAAACACTTACGTGAAGAACAATGTAGCTGTCACCTTTATGAATTAAGTTATTTATATTAGTAAATAAACAATAGCAATTATTAATTCAATAAAATTTTTATACACACCGGAGTAAAAAAGTCCGTATTTATCCTTTGGCCATGGAACAACATTAAATTTTTCTATACGCCATATCCAAAGACCTCTATCAAATATAAAAATTTTCGGAATTTATTAAATTAATCATCAAATCATTAAATTTCATATAAATACACTTACATCTTTTGACCAACCTTTGCAGAAGGATCAGCCCAAGCTGGCTCTTGAGCACCAGCTTCAGCACGGACGTCTTTCTCAAGTTGAGTGCCAAAATTAGCGAGGTTTGTAGAAGCAATATCTAAAAATAAATAAATAATTAATCAATTAAATTAAGGTACGTGTGTTTTAGCGTATTTAAAGTAAAAATCATTTACCCCACTTTGGCTGTCTGATAAGTTTCATGATAAAAAGTTAATTTTTTAAAAACTCGACGTATATTATATTATATTTAAAATAACTGATGGGAATTATCGGATGTAGTCATATACATAGGATGATTGGCATCTGGCATGAGTTTAATTTAAGCTAATTTGGCACCAAAATATGCATCAAACATTCACTGAACGGCATCAAGAGCTCAAGGCATTAGGCATTAAGTAATTTATTACCTGTCATTTTAAATAAAGAAATGAAAAGGAATGGACTTTATAGCCGAAACCTTTCACGTGATTTTCGTCAACTTTGATTTGGAGATCGGCCACAGGTAGTGATGTGCACTTGGAAGATTGGAATCACTATTGGAAGTACCTTTGGAAGACTTGGAAGCATAATTTTCTAATAAAATCGGAAGTTTCCAATCAAGTTTTTTACTATTGGAAGCATAAAATGCACATCACTGGCCACAGGTATTCAGGTATTAATATTTCGTACATTCGACCCTCCTCCAAACATAAATTAGGGTTTCATAAACCAAGGAAATTAGATATACCGTATATGTTTCAAATATTCTCTTTATGTTATTGCTTTGTATTCAATGTTACTTTGTTAAATCTGAATTCGTGTGATATACTCGTTATTAGTGAATATGAACTGATCCAAACAACGAAAAAAATTTGATTTTAAAGTTTCTTCTTGGCTTTTTATACGACATAAGAGCATATAAAATAAAAGATCTACACTAAATATATACAATAAGCTCCCATACTCCTTCCATATCTGTGTTTGTGCCACGCAAATCACGTAGATTTTTAACTGAGGACAAAGATGTTTCGGGATTATTATTAGAACAATGAATAATATAATAATGTCTAACTTAATATTAAATTATGTTAAACATATTGTCCCTTTTTTTAGTTCTACATATTATTATACACTGTACACCAACAAATGACTTCTGGATTTATTTCATTATGTATTTTTTTGGTTTTTAAAAATTACTTCTTTTGACGACCAAATATATTATATTTTGTCATTTTTTTCTTTTTTAAAGATAAAAAGGAAATTGAAACGGCATTTCCCTTAAAGAAGAATAGACTATTTTTCTTTTGAAATTTGAAAAAACAATATAAAATAATTCAAACTTTATAATTTATATGTCACATACCCCCTGAAAATAACACTACTGTGCGACAAAACTTAATACAAGATGTACATTGTGAATTTTTAAAAAACCATATATATATCTCTTAAGATGTATTCCAAAAAAGATAATTTTTTTTTCTCGGAAAAAAAAAAATTTTACCCCCCTTATCCCCTTCTTTGTAAATTGTTGAGAAAAAATGATGAAATATTTTTCTTTATTTTTCATCATCGCTACTATTGTTAGTGGATGTAGTGTTAAAGTAAATGCTGCGTCAATACTTTTAAATTTACATGCCAGATCAATGCAAAGGTAAAAATTATTTGTTATTTTAAACTTTTTGAAAATCAAAATTACGTTTAAATCGTCATATAATTATTAATTTTAAATTCAATTTCTTAATTAAAAGTCCGCAGGCCGGAATAAATCCTATATCAGAAAATGGTCCTCCACAACCGACAGATGTACCATCATTACCAGTATTTTATTATAATCAAACTATCGATCATTTTGATAAAAATTCAGGAACTTTCTTGCAAAGATATTATATAAATTCAACTTTTTACAAAGAAGGTGGACCAATATTTCGTAAGTATAAAAAACATTTTTTTTTTATAGATTTTAAGATTTTTTTATCTTTTATTAATTATATATATTGTAATTATAGTTCACACACCTGGTGAAACTGGAATCAATCCAATAATAACAACAAGTTCATTTGTTAGTGAATTAGCAACAAGTTTTAATGGACTTTTAATAAGTATTGAACATAGATATTATGGAGAAAGTTATCCTCCAATTAACGATTTATCAACTCCAAATATGAAATTCTTAACTGTTGATCAAGCATTATTGGATTTTGCCAATTTCATAAAATATCCACCACAAGAATTAAATATTGCGAAAGATTCTAAATGGATAACAGTAGGAGGTTCATACGCAGGAAATTTAGCAACATGGATGAGAGAAAAATTTCCTAATCTTGTATTTGCGGCTTATGTTTCATCAGCTCCAATAGAAGCTAAATTAGATTTCTTTGAATTTGATCAAGGAGTAGTCAATGCATTACCTTGTGCACAAAATATTTCGGATGCATTTAAATTTGTATATGATCCTATCCTCATGTCTGGTAATGATTCTGCTATTTTAGAACTGAAACAACAATTCGGTTTAGAAATGCTTCAAGATAATAAAGATTTTGCTTCAGCTATAAGTCATCCTACTGCTAGTATTGTACAAAATTACGTTCCTCCTCAAACTCCCGATCAACCTGATCCTATATTGTCCATTTGTGCTCCATTCGCTCAATCATCATCTCCTGAAATTTCTGCTTTTATTTATTCTGAAGGTGTTAAAGCATTTTTAAATTTGACTGGTGTGATAACTCCTGAAGATAAACTTGCACAATTTGCAACAACTTCAATAAGTACAACTGAAAAAAATGATTTGGCTCCTTATACTTATCAATATTGTAATGAATTAGGTTATTATCAAACTTTTCCAAAATCTTCTTCATTAAGTACTCGTTCACAAATTATTGATATTGATTATTATCAAGGACAATGTAATTTCTTATTTCCTGGAATAGTTTCTTCTCCAACAATTCAAAAAACAAATAAGAAATTTGGTGGATTTAATGGTAAATTCTCTAGAACTGTTTTTGTTAATGGTGATATTGATCCTTGGACTGCTCTAACTGTCAGTAGTAAATCTGCTAATCCAAAAGTAGAAGGTAATACAATCTTCCTTGTTAAAGGTGGTTCTCACGTTAGAGATTTTGCTCCTCCTTCACCTTCTGATTCTGACTCATTAAATGAAGCAAGAACTTTTGTTTATAATACTTTAGCTAAATGGTTGTATAAAAAATAATTTTATCACTAAAAGGTTTTTTCACTTGTTAATTATAAGGAAAAAGGACAATTATTGGTAAAGTGGGTGGAAATAATTTTATTAGTAATTTTGTATTTTAATGTAATTTAATTTAAAAAGAAAATTAATTTAATAAATAGATCTTTTGAAAAAGATTTTGGGGTAAATTTTCTCCAAGAAATAAATATATTGATGATTCTTGTTTAGAACTTTTTTTATTATAATCGGATCTGCGACACTAAATTTTGAGCTATCATGTGACTTATGAAGCATGTATGTTGACAATCGCAATAATTTCAAGTATGTCGATCATAATCTTAATTACTTTAAATTCGACTTCTATGATTTTTTGGGATATGAATTTTCACGTTTCTTTATAAATTTTTGAATGCAAAATACATGACTTTGGGAGGTGAGTAACAAGTAATTTTGATACGTGGTAAATCCGTCATGAAATTACAGGCGTGACACTGGCATGGACTGACGGGCGTAGAAGAGGCAAACGGGAACAAATAAACGTTTGTGAAAGTATGTAATAGGTCGTTCGGATGAAGATAAGTGGTCAGTTATTTTTACTTTTTTTAGAACGAATTAATTGTGTCATTAAGACGTTATGCATTGTACAATCGATATATCACGTTGCTGTATGCCTCTATTATGTAAATTTGTTACACAATATCTTTAAAACCTAAATGATAGACGAATTAAATCTATAAATATTTAATGTTTGATTTTTTTTTTCTTTTTCTAAACATATTTAATTAAAAAAATGTCGCATAAACAAGAAAATTCAGAACAGATAGAAATTTCAATATCGGAGGAAAATGGAGTAAGGAATAATGAATTATATTGATTTTTTTATAATGCCCTTTTTGCCAAATTTAATTAATTTCATCAATTCGTTCAAGGAATTATCCGAAAAAAAAACTAAATTTGAAAACTTATTTAATTTTTTTGGACATTCTAATCGTTCGACGACTTCACTTGGAGACGCAGATGATGATATAGTAGAAAAACTTGAAATTATTAAAGAAAAAATTGAAGAACATCGTACCTTACTTTTAATTAATAAAAAAGATCAAACTTTATATAAAGAAATCAATAATTGGGTTTATGAGAATCCTGAAAGTAATCTTGAAGATACTATTTTGAAATTTAGTAAGTAAAAAATTTCCGGAAAATCAGTGGCGCAGCAAATTTTAATTAACGTTACTACGTCATAAAATCAATAGATCCTGAAGAATATCACAATTCTGATGCGCTTGCAAAGGTGGTTTTTAATTATTCGTCACCAGATTTTATTATAAGATATAAGGATAATAAAGACGACGATGATTTGAACAGGAAACAAAAAAAGCGTGAAAACTTTGAGATTTTACTTCTTCGGACTGGATTAATTCTTGAGCATGAAATCGATACAGATGGAATTTATACTTATCTTAAAATCATTGCTCCATTTGATATATTATGTGAAGTAGCTCGAGAAATTAAACTTAAAATTCGTATAAATGTAAGTGAAAATCCTTCCTCTTAAAAGACATTTTTGTCAATATTTTTTTAATTCTTTTCTTTTTGATGAGTTTAGAAAGAAAGTTTACCTGATGATTTGTCGATTCTTGATCAATATTATAAATCATCTAAATCTAAAATTTTTAGCCAATTCACGTATAAAATAGACCTTAAAAAACAAGCATCACTTTTCAATAAAGATTGTTTAAGAAACTATGAGGGAGCAGAACCTGGAAAAAATATTGCAGAAATTGCATTACATTTCTTTAATACTTCAAGGAGAAATTTATTGGTTCATAGAGTGATAATTACAGCTGCTCAAATTAATAAAAAGATAACTTTACAAGAAGGAAAGGCGGTATATGTTAAAAGAAAAGTAGAATCTTTAGAAATAAAGAAACTTCTTAATGAAGGTGTTTATGATGAATTCTATCCAATTCATGATGGTCCTGCAAAAATTAAAAAGGATTCAATTGAAAAAAACAATTTAAGAGCTCAATTAAATGAATTATGGGTTAAAGGAAGTTTTAGGAGACAACCGATAGATAAAATAAGAGAATATTTTGGTGAAAAGATGGCTTTATATTTTGCTTGGTTGGGTAAATATTTTTTCCTTTGTATTTTTAAAGTCGTGAAATTATGAAATAATATTAATCACACTAATATTATTTTAGGTTTTTATACATCATGGTTATCAGTAGCGAGTATTGCAGGCATAATTGTAGTAATTTATGGATTAATTTACGCAGCAAGGTGAAATATTAATTAAAGTTTCATTTGTTGTAAAATATTTAATTGAAATATAAAATAGATTTTAGATTCAAGTTTTTATTTTTAGCGGAAAATTCGAAAAATCATCAGAAAAATTTTCAGCAATTTGGGATAACGCACTTACAGCACCTTATGCACTCATAATGGCAATCTGGGCCACATGTTTCTTAGAAACATGGAAAAGATTCAATTCGTCAATACAATACGACTGGGATGTAATGGATTATGAAAAAGATGAACTTCCAAGACCTGAATTCTACGGAACTAGTAAGTTAATCTTTTTCTATTTAGGAATTTATCAATTTATTCACGATTGAATAATATTAATTTTTATTTATTTTTTTAGCGCTTCGTACATCTTTAATTACTTTGAAAAAAGAAATTCATTTTCCATACAAAAAAAAATTAGTTAAAATTATTATCTCCATAATAATAGTTTTAATTTCGGTAAGCTTCAGAATGATAATGCTGATTTATTGTAAAAATAGTTTCTGAAATATTGTATTTCTTTTATCATTTAGATTGGAATTGTAATTGTAACTGTAGTAGTTTTGATAAAAATTCCAGCGCAATTGCAGGTGTTTAAAAATGTTAAATATGTAGCACCAGTTATTACTGCTATAATTAATTTAGCAACTATTATTATATTAAACCTGGTAAATTTTTTTGATTTTAATGTTTCGATGAACAATATGAATTGTTTCTAAGTTTATTATTTAATTAGGTATATAAAAATGTAGCAAGGTTTCTTACGAATTTCGAAAATCATAAAACTGAAACTCAATTTGAAGGTATGTCTTTATAAGATTGAACTTTACTCAAGTTTTGAATTCATTTATTAATAAATTCTTCTTTTAATTGTAGATTCATTGATTCTTAAGGCATATCTCTTTGATTTCGTCAATTTTTATTCCGCATTGATTTATATTATGTTGAATGGAGTAAGTTGCATTAAAGTTAGATTATTTCCTCCCTCACCGTTTATTTAATAATTTTTTCTTCAATTGATTAGGACGCATCATGTCGCGATTCTTGTCATGTAGGTTGCTTTATAATTAAATTATTAATTCTCCCCTTTGGATTTATTTAATAATTTTCCTCTATGAATTAGGACACAGCATGCATCGAAAAATGTATTGAACAAGTAAGTTGTTTAATTATTGTTTATTAATTTTTTCTCTCTTAACAAAAATTCCCTCCTCCCAATTAGAGCAAAGGTTTAACTAGACTTACAATTCAACTCGCAATTATTTTTATTGGTAAACAATTGATTGGACAAATTCAAGAAATTTTGATTCCGTGCGTATATTCTTTATTGTCTAATTAAAATTGGTTGAATTTCTCTTTCTAATGTAATTAAATTTCATTTAAAGATGGTTATTAAATAAATGGAATAGTGCTAAATCTGCGGATTGGGATACGTTGGTAAAAAAATATGCAGATTCTGGTAGGAAAAATTCTGAAGTTCCACAATGGGTAGAAGATGACCATTTACCGGCATCTGATGAATCTATTATGACCGAATATGAAGAAATGGTAATTCAATTTGGATTTCTTGCATTATTTGGAGTTGCTTTCCCATTAGCTCCATTATTCGCTTGGATTAATAATATTACTGAAATAAGATCTGATGCGTTCAAGGTACGCAAACCTTTAATGATGTTCTTGTATACCTTTTTAAATATAATAATAATTTCCTTTTTTTTTCAAAAAAAAAAAAAAAACTTCTCCAATAGTATATTAAAGCATTACAAAGACCAGTTGGCCATCGAGCAGAAGACTTAGGAATGTGGGAGAAAATTCTGACAATAATATCATTCATAGCAGTATTAACAAATGCAATAATTATAGCTTTTCATTCAATATGGATGGAAAATCAATTTAAAAAATATACAGATGGTGATAATAATAAATTATTGGTTATTAAGCTTGGATTTGTACTTGCTTTTGAGGTATATTATATAATCAATTTTTTTTATTAAATTGTATTTTTATTTATATTATTAACTAATTTATTTATTTGTTTTTTTTTAAAAAAAAAGCATTTTGTATTTATTATTAAATTAATATTTGCATATACGATACCAGATGTATCAGAAACAGTTAAAATTGCAATAGAAAGAGAACGATATCTTTCTAGACTGGTGTTAGAAGGGGATGTACCTGCATTAGACGAATATTGGAGTGATAATAAAGATGATTCTTCTATATTTTCTAAAGGAGGTTCTATATTATTGCCTCGTAAATTTGCTAAATATAAGGCACAATAATTTATTTTATGGGAGGGTTAGCATATTATTATATTATTATATTATTGTATTAATTTTTTTTTATTTTGTTATAATTAATTAATTAGACGCACTTATTTATTTTTATTTAAACGATTTATATTTTACACGAAAATAAAAATTACGCGTAGTCGCGTCTTTTAATAGTTTAAATCGGGACTCGGAGTACTCGACCGCGGTTCATATCACTAATATCAGTTTATTCTTTATCGCGCTTAAACGAATTTGAAAATTGATTATTAATAATTCATTGGATTGTTTATAGCTCAAAAAAATAAATTGCGAAAAACCGTTTATTAAAATGCAAATAAATTATTAATAAAATATATATGTATCAATGTATGTATATATGCAAAAAAAAATAAGAATTGTTGAGATTGTTCATTTATCATTTATGGTTTGTTTAGAATAATTACAAATAAAATCAAGGAGTCGTTCCCCCCCGTTACCCCCTATTTTAGTTATCCCTTCCTCCTTTTTACCCCCTTTTCACTTTTTAACTACTTGAAATACTTCATATTCTAATACCCAAAATTTGGATAAAGTAGTCACTCTTTCTTGATAATCATCTTTATCAGAAGAACAACTATCATAAGCATTAAAATTATGTTTCATCCATAAATCTTTATCACCAAAACAAGGACCATGAGATTTATCTTTTACACGTATAGCATAACCCGGTCTGCTTACTCTTGATAATTTAGCATCTGCGATATTACCTTGTTTAGGAAAACTAAATAGAAAACTATTTTGAGTTGTGATACGAGAATCTCCAGTAGTCCATTCAATAGGATTATAACCACCAACCAATTCACCTGAATAAGCTATTTGCATTACAACAATAGTTGGACCTTTATGATCACATTTTTCATGAAAAGTTTCGGATTCAAAACCATCTTTGCTACCTCTAACTAATAATTTGAATTTATATGGAATTTCTTCAAATTTATATGGTTTACCATCTTTTCTATCTATCCAATCACATAATCTTGCTATATGTTCTTGTTTTATCAATGTTGAATCAAATGGAATTAATCTTGGTTTATGTAATGGGTTAGTCGTCCTATAATTTGGTTTTAAATGAAATTTAATAATATCTTCTTTTAAATCTTCTGGTAAAATTGAATTATAAGGCCAAACTTTATCATAAAAGTCACTTGAAGAAATTTCAAAAAATCTTATTAAAGGTATACAATTTTTTAAAATCCTTTGTAATTCTTTAAAATCATTTTCCTCCCATTTAGAAATATTTTCAGGGGGGACAAGAGAAGAATCATCAAACTCGTTAGATGATGAAATATTCATTTGAGAAATACCCCATTGAATTAGATGATCCCAAATTTCAATTTCTTCTGTTTGTAAATCATCTCGAGATAATAATGGTAATAATAATGATTCTTCAAAGGTTGAAAAATCTTCTGATTTAAATACCAATAAAGGATTTTTACAAATTGTTTCTAAACAAAAATCTTGTAATTTTTTACATCCCTCATGTGGATTTATCGTACGATGAACTCTAACTACGTTCTTTTTAATCCATTCTGATTTGTTTTGTAATAAATAATCTTGTACATAATTAAATAATTCTTGCAATAATAACTCATCTGATGCAATAAGTAATTCAAGAATATGTGACGGGTCTTGATTATTTAAATCTATAGCTCCAGAATATATGTACCTAATTTTCAAAAGAGAAAAAGTGTTGTAAAAAAAAACGGTTAATTTCATTCACGGTGAAATCATAAATAAACGAATTTTTACGCTTTACATCTTCAAATACACTTACTTGAGAATAAGTTCGAATACAACAGGAGAAACATTTGGTTTGGAGAATACTGTGGAGTTGCCTTCTTTTCTAGCCCAGTCATTTGATAATGCTGTTCTAAAGTATGGTGATCTTGCTCTAAGAATAACCGAATGAGCTTGAAATGATTTTTCGTTTTTTTCTTCTCCGACTCTAATAATAACATTATAATCATCCGAATGATCAAGTAATACGCTAAAATCTTTTGAAAGGCTTTGGTAAAATTCCGACATTATGCTATTTATAAAGGAAAAGAAAAATAATAATTTTAAAAAAAAAAAAATACAGAAAAAAAAAAGTTGGTGAAAGATAAGAAAGGACGTTGATAGAAATTTTGTGATATTTATATAACAAATTGAGATCGGCTTTGAATGATGAATGATTAACTGCATCATTTTACACATACTTTCCGAATATCGGAATCAAGACATTGTTTACCTTTTTTTGCATAAAAATATATTATATACTTCGTATTACATCAATATTCAATAATACTACTCTAAGATATATATATATAAAAATGATAGTCAAAGGTAAACTTTTTTTTTTTCACATTGTATTCACATTATAAAGACTAGCATCATTTTTAAAAACGACGAGTTTCATCATTTTTAATAATTATAATATATTGTTGATCATTAATATATTGGTTATATTGGTGCTGAGTTAGATATTTTATAATAACAATCGCTAAGCAATGTACCGCATTTGCATTTAACATCTCTTCTACTATATATAGTATACTGGTATTTTTTCTTTTTTTATTGGTTTAAATTTAAGCACAATAAATTTAATAAAAAAAGGTATGTGCAGTGTGACTATAGATCGACAAAATTTTATAAATAATATAATCATATGTGGGCGGAATTAAACCTTTCCTGAAACTAATTTAGATTCTTTTTAAGTTTAGCTGTTTCTCTAATTGTTAATAAAGAACCAACCGCAGATGGCCGATTGCAAATTTAAAATTACAAAATTACAAGACAAAATGCGCGTAGAATACGCCCAAGATTTTCGAAGATATTACTAATATTTACTATTTTGTATACATAGAATTCTGATTATCTGTTCTATCATTTGTTTGAATGTCTATAAAGGAACTCCCGTTTTAATTCGGAAGAACGGAACGGATTTGTTGGCTTATAAATGACTTGCTTACAAAAAATTAAGGCTTAAATATTTAGAAAAGGGATTTGTTTTATTTATTCATTCATATGACGTTAATTGTTTATTATACATTCTCGTGATATAATTTAATACCACGACATTACATATAAATAACATCAGTCGATTAGCTAATGTCGATTCTTTTACAACTTACCATTTTTGATAATATTAATAAAATATATCAGATATAGAATACCGAATATGATATTTTTTAAATATATTTCAAGTACAGCCTTGGAGCAGTATTGCATGTGATCTTTATCTTTTTTAATTTATATAACAATTTCTACTGTAAAACTTACATAATAATATAATTAGATTTAAGATTTAAGCAAAATAAAAAATTCTATAGTTTTTAAAAATCTTATAAATTTTCTTATCTTAAAAAAAAAAGCTAAAAAAAATATAAAATTTTATATATTTATAAATAATAAATTTTCTGTATATTATATATATATTTAAATATTAATTAAAAATTTGAAAAAATAAATAGATTTAATTATTATCATCAGTACTTTATTATTTAAATAGTTATAAAATAATATTATCAAAAAGTAATTAATGTATTATATTGCATTATTACAAGCCTAATATAGGTAAAGATTTATTATATTATTATAATAAAATATTTAAAATTTTAAAAAATTATATAAGATAAAATTATAAAATAATACTTTTGAGAATATAATACAGCAATAATTACATATTTTATATCTAGATTAAACCAATTGTTCTGATAATATTAAGACCTTTTGCTGAAGTTAAATAAAAGTAATAATAGTATTAATAGTAAATTTAGTAGAAATTGAATAAAGCATCCAGTAAGGAGATGTAATTGTTGGTAGAATATAAAAATCTCTATAACCGAAGGCCTGAGGATTGGTATATTATGATGGATATGAGTAATCTCACCAGAATACATATTGGAAAAGGATTTGATTAAAGAAAATAAGTATAGAACCTTGCTGTTATTGATCTATACTTTTGCCCTTTGGAATTCCGAATCCCTTATATTCTTTGTTCTATGAAGTTTGATACCTAAATCATAGCATACATAAACTTATATCTGTAATTCGCACTTATCTTTCCAGGATCTAGTAGATTGATGACTATCCAGTTCAATCACTATCTTGGCCCTAGACAGATATATTATTCAAGATTCAAATGTATTAAATTCAAGATACATTTATGTCACTAGGAGGAGGAGGACCAGATGAGAAATAATAGATTTTGGGACATAAAGATATTGCAAGGTCTGGGGAAATTATTAGGATGTACTTAAAAAAAAAGGATAAAAGGATATGAACGTTAAAAATGATTAAAACAAAAGAACAAATTACCTGAAGGAATATTTCCCTTACAAGTACTATTAATGGGCGGTTAAGAGCTAGAATACCACCACCATTGTTGAATATTAAAGTAAATGCTCAAAAATAAAACGAGTCTGGTGTGCTCGGTGTTAGACATGTTACATTGCCGTAATCATGGTGTTAATACTTGTACCCGCAAGGTGCTTTATATTCAAGGAACTTGTTTATTTCTTTTGAGCCTATTGCAAGGAGGAAATTACAATTCTTACAAGTCATACTGGATGAAATTAAAATCAGCGTAATTTCTATCAACCTGGGCTAAATGAAACCGACTTGGAGAACTATTTTCTCAACTTTTCCAGAAACTTCACTCTTGGCCTATTCATGTAAGAAATTTTGAGAGAAAGTAATTAAATGAAGATTTTTAATGCCACAGATCTAAAATCTTTTTTACACTGAAATTTTAGTGGCTTGGAAATCGATCGTCTGAATGTCTGATAAATTCACGATCACATGATAAATTTTAATTGGAAATTGCAATATTACTTTAAAGTGGTGCACATGGTTAAAAAATAAAGTTCGATGTGGGTTGAATTTTCAGATAGCAAGAGAAATATACTGTATGTCCAATAGTCTTTTCTATAATCAAGTTTTTTGAATAAATTGTCTCTCTCAAGATTGATATCTTTGCCTCATATCTACTCCCATTCAGATTTCAATCTTATTAAAAATCAAATAATTCTTTTTTAAATAGCACTCTTAATTATTGACAAAGTTTCGCTAATATATAACACGCTTGCTTTTTTTAAACAGAATATGTAACGAGAAATTTATTTTGATCTTGTGATTAATTTGATGTTTATTTATCTCGAATAAATACATATGAGGCTAGACTTCAGTTTTCGTTTGAGAAAAAAAAAATTGAGATTATCAAGAAAATTAAATATGCTGTACATGGGAAAATCTCGATCCTAACCAAATCGGTTCAAACTATTGTTAACAAATAAGGGTTTTTTAACCCAATAAAGTATAAAAGAAGGAAAACAAAAACGAGCAAATATCGAATTCAGCCATTATATAAAATCAGTGTCCATGAAAAAGCAGTTTCTCCTTTGTTAAAAAAACCATGATATTTGTACTTTTCATAGCATTAAATGTTTTTTCAGCTTTCTTGTTATTACCATGGATATGGATACCATGGAATCATGAAAAAAATCCTCTATTAACACTAAAAAACGATAATTTAATAAATGATTCAATAGATATTTGTTCAATAAGTGATGTTAAATATGATTGTGGTTATTTTGGCATAACGAAAGAACAATGTGAAGCAAGATTTTGCTGTTGGCGTCCATCAGAAAATCCAGAAGATAAATGGTGTTTTTATAAGAGAGGAGATTCATACTCTTGTAATATTGACCCTGCTACAAGAGTTGATTGTGGATATTTGGGAATTCAGAAGGATGAATGCGTTAACAAGTTAAATTGTTGTTGGAATCCTACAGATGTTATAGGTGGAAATTATTGTTATTATAAGACTCAGCCTTGTAAAGGTTATAAAGTGGTTAATACTAAAAAACGTAATAATGATCGCGTTCTTATTGCGGATCTTGAATTGAATGGAATTGGATGTGGACTTTATGGGCATGATTCAAAACATTTGAAATTATTGGTTGAGGTAAGTTAATCGATACAAAAAGTAAATGTATAAAATTAAATATTTTTGGTTAAATTCTATTATCTTTTAACTTTTTAAAGTATGAGACTGAGGATCGACTGCATGTAAAAATTTATGATCCGAAAGAACGGAGATTTGAAATTCCGGAAGAAATTGTTCCTGTTTCAGGATTAGAATCAATAACCGATGATATTCTTTACAATTTTTTATATAATGAAAATCAATTTACTTTTTCAGTTGCACGAGCTGATACAGGAGAAAAGATCATTGATACTGATGTTCCTGGAATGAATACATTAATTTTTGAGGATCAATATATGGAAATCTCATTTAAATTACCACAAGATCCATTCATTTATGGATTAGGTGAAGTAGTAGATACATTTCGGAGAAATCCTCGTGGAACTTTTCAAACTATCTGGAATAGAGATGCTGCAACTCCCGTTGCAGAAAACGGTTATGGAGCTCAACCATTTTATTTAGAAATGAGAAACGGTACTGCTCATGGCGTGTTTTTGAGAAATTCAAATGGAATGGATGTGACCATCACTCCGGGAAATGTTGCTAAATTGAATTGGAAAGGTAAAAAATGAGCATTCATTTATTTACTATTGAAAAATATTTATTATTAATATTAAATTTCAATATTAAATTTTTTTTTTTTTTTTGCTGTAAAAAAGTTATAGGAGGAATTTTTGATTTTTATATATTTCTTGGACCAACACCTTCAGACGTTATTGCTCAGTATACGAAGGTTTAGTAATAAAATTAAGAAAAATATTTATTATTAATATTAAATTTTAATCTCAAAATTTTTTTCTTTTTTAGGTTGTTGGAAGACCTTCATTACCACCGTATTGGGCTCTCGGATATCATCAATGTAGATGGGGGTATAATAATGTGAAAGCATTAGAAAAGGTGGTATCGGAGTTTAAATCACAGAATATTCCATTAGAAACAATTTGGACGGATATAGATTATATGCAAGATTTCAAGGATTTTACATGGGATTCCGAGAACTTTTCGCGTCATGAAATAGGAAACTTTGTTAAGAAGTTACATGAGAATGAACAACATTACGTTGTTATTGTTGATCCTGGTATTAAAATTGAGGCAGGATATTATCCTTATGAAGATGGTATCAATAAAAATGTTTTCATCAAGAATTCAAAAGGAGAAAATATTGTGGGACGCGTTTGGCCAGGATTAACAGTGTTTCCTGATTGGTTTAATGAGAATATTATTTATTATTGGGGAGATTTATATGAAAAATGGTTAAAGAATGTTGCAGTCGATGGAATTTGGATAGATATGAATGAGGTTTCTAGTTGGTGTCGAGGGGAATGTGTAATTGACGAAAAAGCAAATGTTATTCAACAGAATATAAATGATCAAAATATCACCATCAATACTCGACATCATGATCTAAATAATCCTCCATATAAGATTAATAATGGGGGTGTAAGGTTACCTTTAGATGAAAAAACATTATCAATGGATGCCGTTCATAGTAATGGATTCCTTGAATATGATGTTCATAATTTATATGGTCACATGGAAAGTATGATAACATATAATATATTATCAAAAAGAATTAGGAAAGGAAAGAGACCATTCATTATCACTAGATCTAGCTTTGCTGGTACTGGGAAATATGCTGGACATTGGACCGGTGACAATTGGTCAAATGTGGGTATTGATTTTTCGCGTTTTTTTTTACTTACGTTGAATTACCATCTAATTATTAACTTTTTTTTTTCATTTTCTTTTTTTTTTTTTTTTAGTGGGATCACCTTTACTTTTCTATTCCTGGCCTTTTAAACTTTCAGGTTTGTAATTTTTATAAAATTTAGGATTCTTAATCATAAAATTAATTACTTTAAATTTTTCTTTCCATTTGATTAGCTATTTGGGATACCATTAGTTGGTGCAGATATATGTGGATTTGTTGGAAGGACAACTGAAGAATTATGTTTGAGATGGATGCAACTTGGATCATTTTATCCATTTATGAGAAATCATAATGGATTACTTGAACCTAGTCAAGAACCATATTTATGGCCTTCAGTAGCTAAAATATCAAGAAAATTTTTAAAAATAAGATATTCATTATTATCATATTATTATACATTATTTTATGAATCAAATTTAAAAGGTTTAACAGTATGGAGACCATTATTTTTTGAATTTCCATCATCAAAACATACTTATATAATTGATAAACAATTTATGATAGGTTCAGGATTATTATTATCACCAGTTTTATATAAAAAAACTAATAATATTAAAGCTTTAATTCCACCAGGATTATGGTATGATTTTTATGAAGAAAAATTAAGTTTTAATATTACTAATTTAAATGGAAAATTTGTTGATTTATACGCTCCTTTAGAAGTTTTACCTATATTCATTAGAGGTGGTTTTATTTTACCTATGCAATATCCTGAATTAACAACTGCAGCTACTAAAAGAAATAATTATTATTTAATGATCGCGTTAGATGAAAATGAGTATGCTAAAGGAACTCTTTATTTAGATGATGGTGAAAGTATTGATGTTGGAAAAAATTTTACTTATTTAACTTTTATGGTTAATAATAATACTTTAACATCACAATGTGATCTTGATCTTTATAAGAAAGGATTTGAAAAAGGAAAAGAAAAAGATACAAATATTAATAATAATGATTTATATAATGAATGTGAAAATAATTATAATCTTATTACTAAATTAGATAAAATTATTATTATGGGAATTTTAAAAAATCAACCTATTATTAAAAAAATTTTATTAAATGATAATGAAATATTTCATCATCATCATAAATGGATTATTAATAATAATTTTAAAAAATTAATTTTATCTAATTTAGATTTAAATTTAAATCAATCTTGGAATTTAACTTGGGAATTTTAAATTTTAAAAACTATCGAAATCTTTGTATATTAAATTATTATTTTTTTTTTTTATTATTATTTATTATTTTGAAATCTTCGCTTAAATACCCTTTTTCTACTGTAAATATTATCATAAGTTCTTAATGAGCATATATTTACTTTAGTTTTCTCTCGTATCTGAATCATACTGATGTACTGTATCATCTTCATTCATTATATTATTATACTTATAAATAAATAAAGTACTGTAACAACATATTTACATATTTTCTGATTTTTAATTTAAAGTATAGGCATTAAAAAAAAAAAAAAAAAATCTTTTTTTTTTTTTTCGAAAATGATCTTAATTAAACCCACTATTAAAACGTTCCCAACAAATTTTATTATGCCCTTTTTTTTTCATATAATGAAATATTGTTCGCTATATATATATATGTATAATTTTTTTTTTATAAACCCATGTGACCATGTCTATTATTAATATACTATTTACTATCTATCAATTATTTAAGATTAAAGAAAAAAATCATCCAAAATTATATCTATCATCATAAAATAAGAAAAGAATCGTTAATATTTTCGAATGAATGAAAAATTGCGTATAATATATTTTTAATATATTTAACGGACTTACCAAAAATCAATCAATCTTTCCGTCCAACTTTGACCCAGAACATGGTACCATCTTTTAAATAAAGGTATCTCTCGTAAATCTATTTTTATTTATAAATAAATAAAAGAGTTAAATATAAATATAAATTATATATATATAAAAAAGCATTGATTACTTACCCGGAATGTTAATTTCAGCAATAAAGTCTGGATATTCTACTAACATGTATCCACAATGAGTATGAAAATTAACTTTACTTTGCTTTATTATTTCCAAATGTTCATTATTGAATGTTGTCATAGTAGCATATTCAGGAAAATTTGTATTCGTTTCATCATCATCTTCATTAAAATCTCGATGATTGACTGTAAAATATTTAAATGAATGACTTGTCGCAATATCCAAAAAATCTTTTAGAGCTTTAGAACTAAAAACCCAAGGTTCTTTAAGATCCATAAAAATACACATATATTCTAATGTTTTTGGTATACAATTAGCCATCTTTCTAAATAAATCATCCGCTTTAACACCTTCGCCTCCATTAAAAGTAAAATGTTTTAATTGAGTACAATTACGAAAGATGGATAAAATCTCTTCATCATCTAATTCTAATAAAAATAAATCTTCAAGATTTTTACAATATGTTATAATTGCAGTTATAACACCAGGTGTATAATCTTTTAAAGTTAACCTTCGTAAATTACCATTGGAAGTTTTAAGAATTCCAGTTATAAATTCTTCAGGCATTTCAAAACATCCACCATAATAAAATTCTTCAAGAAAAGGAAAAGATTTAGAAACTTCTAATACTCGAGTACATTCTAATTCATAACAATTCCGTAATATAAGAGACCTTAATTTTTTACATGATTTAAATGAATTCAAAGCTTCATCAGTCGCAACATCCAAGAATAAACATTCAAGTCTAAGTCTAATGAGAGAAGAAGATTGTGAACGAATAGATTCCATAGCTGGTATAAAATTAATTTCTTCAGATCTTATCGTTAAATATTTTAAACTCTTTTGAGCTCTAATGAGGGATGATAAAGCTTTTTCTTCCGAACGTGTCACCGAATTAATATCCATTCGAACAATATTTTTACAAACTTCAGCCATTTCCTTGTATAATGGAGCAACATCCTCTTTTATTAAACTATGACATTGAAAATATTGTAATCCACTCAAACTAATAGTTGCACCAGATAAATTTAAAAGTCTAGCCACCACAACATTTAATGGATGTAAATCCGGATCATTCACAATTCGTAAAGTACGAATATAAGTACTATGATTAGTAAACAAAATACATAATACAGCGAAAACTAACATATTTTTGAAATAACTATCATCTTCAGCTTGTTTAAAAGGATCCGCAAGCATTGCTGGTGATAAAAAATAATATTTTATATTTTGTAATAATTCCAATAATGGAAGATGTCGTAAATATGAAGCATAATCAAAAGTAGTTCCTTTTGAACAAGAAGATAAATCTACTCCATGTGTTGTTAATACGGAAGTTAATTTTTCTCCAGCATTTGATAAATAAGTTCTAATACATTTTGAATGTTGCTTATTATAATTTTGTTTGTTAAATGGAGCTTCCCAAAGAATAGGTACAACTGTTTTGCACCATCTTCGGTTTACCATTAAAGCGGAAAATAAATCGTCCGAACTATATTCATCTTTAAGGTAAAGAAAAATTTCGCGTAAAACTTCTATTGAAAGTCCGTCCATCTTTTTTTTTTTTGATTATATAGATTATATAAAAAGATTTTTTTA
>QKYT01000488.1:0-31865 GCA_003550305.1 Glomus cerebriforme | reverse complement strand
TTTTTTTTGGACTCTAACGTGTCAAAATAAAAAGCATACACAATTAATTTCGAAGTTTTAATACTCTTTTCAACTTGTTATTATTTCTATTTCTATACACAAACTAAGAGTTTATTAAATATAAACGAAAAAATATTTTGAAGTTAGAAAAAAAAAAAAAAAAAGGTTCGTTTCTTGTGAGAGAGAAAAAGTTCCCTTAAGAATTGAGATGAAAAAAAAGGAGATGAAAGAATAAAAAAATTTCAAATAAAATCGTAAATCGCCTAGCTATTTAAATAAAAAATAGTCGAGATCAAAAAGTAAACATCGATTTCCCTAATTGGAAAGTATACACGCTTTACAAAATAAAGTTTTATAATTTTAGTAAGGTAGACGACTAGACGCGTTATTTGAATAGCTAAATTACGATAAGAAGTATTAAGAAGAATAACACACGTTACACGACCAAAAGAACGGATGTAACACGTATAGATTTTAAATACCGAAAATGGGTGAAATTGAGAATAAATAAATATAGGTCGCGTCGAACATGTCAAATATTGGAATGTTTATCAAAAAAAAAAAAAAAAATTAGATAATCTCCTATTTGTACGGGTAGCGGAAATTTGGAACATTCAGATAAGTGGAATGAAATATTTTTAGAATTGTTAATTTCCAATTCAACACAGGGATGGTATTAAAGATTGGTTTAAATAGTTACACGAATGTTTGAAAAGCCGAAAAAGGGAAAATATATGTAAATATATAGATTCCTAAATTAGAATCTACGACTACGGGCTGGTTCTCGGTTCTTTCCTTTCTTTTAAACTTCATTTTCGTTTAAGTTTTTTTAATCAATGAGAAATTAGATATTATTTCCATTTCGTGTCACAGCCAAATTTCTATAATATTGATAGTTGAATGCAGCCATAAATTAACTGTGTTTATATTTGTTTTAACAATCCGGCCGAAATTAAATTTGGCTAGGCAAAATTGTAAATAGATATTGAATATGAGACTAATGAGAGTAAGATGACGTGAAAACATAACAGAAAAAAAAAATTATCTTTGAAATATTAAAAATATTTTAAAAGAAAATATTATTCCATTTCGTTTTAGGTAATTAAGAAACAATATTTATAATAGAAAATTAATTAAATATTATTCTAATTGAAAAGGGTTTTTTTTTTAAAGTTAATAGCATAATTATGATACTGTACACCACCAACAAAAAACTAATAAGGAATTTAGCGTGGCTTCAATGAAAATTTTTATACTAACTTGTATTAGTAAAAAAGTATGAAAATATTTTTAAAAATTTTTTTTTTTTTTTTTTAAAGATAAAAAATTTTAAAAAAATTATAAAAATTTAAAAAAAAATTAAAAAAAAAAAAAAAAAAAAAAAAAATTCTAAAAGTTAAGGAAAAATAAAATATTATTCAAGTTAAGGAGTTCAAACCGAAACTTTTAAAACTTGGGAATTAAATAAAAATTTCATATGAAAAAATTTAGATTAACTATAATAATAATATATAATTTCTTAAAGAGGCTGCATGGCTGCAATGCTGCATGCATTTTTGGATGCACATGAATCCATTCATGAATATTTTTAGAAAACTAGACAATGATTGTCCGTATAAAGCATTACTCTCACCAGATTTAAACGTCAAAAAAAATAAAAAGTAACCGAAATGGAATATAAACAAATATACGAAGAGTAGATGAAACACATAAACAATTAACAATGTATAATATATATTGTTCCTTACCATGAGTTTCAATTAATGATAATTTAATTCCAAATTCATCCATTAATAATAAATAAAAAAAAATTGAATTTCAAGATTTAATGATTTTCCAAATAAATTAACGTGGTAAATGTTGTAAATCAAATCAATTTATTTTCCTGGGTTGGATTTCTGAGTGATGATGTTTGGTAAAGTTTCAAAAAATGAAATAAAATATTTGAAACAAACTAAAAAAATATTTTAGTCCTAATTTTTCATCTGACAATATTAATATTACTATTGTTTATTGTATCAACAAGATACATGTGTCACTTTTGTAGCATTTTATGAATCTACCGCAGCAAGTTGATTTTATGGTATATGATTTATTCATTTCAGTTTTTGTTTCTTTTCTTATTTGGTTTACCTAGAAACGAAGAAAACAATAGTTACGAAAATGTGGGGTTGAAAAATGTTTGAATGTTTGAACTATTTATTCGCGATTTGTTAAATAAATACGCCGTAAGTTGTTCTCTGAAATTTTTTAATTTCAAAAAAAAAATATCATTTCTTTTTTTTTTTTCCTTTGAAAAAAAAACATCAATTATATAAACATCAATTTTGAAAATTCTTTTAATTCTTTTAATTTTCTTCAACTATCAATTCTTTTAATAATAAAAATAAATCAATATGTCTACTATTACTGCTGACCAAGTGTGCCAATCAAATCTTCCTTCTCTTCCTTCAGCTTCTTCGGCTATCGCCCCTTCAAAACCGTTGATCGAGAATATTCCTACTCCTTATATCGTTGCGAAATTACATGAAATGGGATCAACATATTTTCAGGATAAATATACTGCCTATGCCGAATTACGTGTAGATGGAATTGATAAATCTTTTTGGGTTCATAAAGAATATTTAGAATTACAATCTATTTTCTTTAATAAATTATTTGTTCAAGTCGGTCAGGGTGACATCATATTAATTCCTATTCCTTCTCCTTCAACTTTTGAACCTATCTTGGAATATTTATATACTGGTAATGATGAAAAATTATACGATTTATTAAATTTGGACAATTATTACGATTTTTGGCAAAATATTGATTATTTGGGTTTAGGAAATGATATTAGAGCAATTGTTTTCGCTTTTATCCAAAATGAGGTTGAAAAACAATGAAATTTTTTCTTTTCTTTTAAATAATTTGGGTTTGTTTGTTTTTGGGACCGTGGGACCGTGGGTTTTCTTTGTAAATTAACTACCATTTTATATTATACATATGTTATATATATTTTTTTTCTATTATTTTTTTTTTGGGACTTGCCAACACTAAAAAAAAAAAATTTCTATAACTTGTCTCTTAGTGCTGGCACTATTTAATACATGCATTTATCATCCAAATTTTGTAAGATCTTTTTTTCCATTCCGTTTTGTAAATTATTTTCATCATTCCAATATATATATATGTGTGTATATATATTGGTTAAGCATATTTCATTCTTTCATCAATTTTCATAATATAAAAAAATGCATTTAAGCATAAAATTGTTTTATGTTCCAATTCTTTATTTTTTTTTTCTCTACTCGTTTTTTCTTTTCTTCTTTTCTATATTTTGTTTCTTATTTTTCCTTTTTTTTTTTTAATTTTTCTTCTTTTTTTTCGATGGCAAAAAATTTTTTAAACTTTCGGCAAATTCGTTTATCAATTCGGCAAAATTTCTGTATATTGGCAAAAAATCTTTCGTTTTAATTAATAAAAATTTGTTTTCCTTTTTTTTTAAAAAAAAAAATTTGATAATATTTTGTTCCGTGAGAAATTTACATGTGATCGGTAGCTTAGAAATGTATAATAAGGCGCAGCTAGCAATGGCGAAACTGTTCCATGAAAAATTTTTTAGGTACCCCAGATTCTTAAAAACTACACAAATTAAAAGGCTCTATCGTGTGCTAATTGGTAAAATTGTAATCAATCCTTTCTAAGCTTTTACCCTCAAAAAACCTTTGCCAGTCACACAAACTTCTGCAGCCGCATCCGAAACACAGGTTGACTTATATAAACTATTTAAAAGAGAATCGATTAAAATTATTAAGGTAATTGTCATGAATCCTTGAGGCTAAATGACGAATATATCTAATTTTTAAGTTTCTTTTTGACATAGACCTAATGCTGTTGAAGGAAATGATGATAGTTGATATCAGGTATGATATATCATACATACTGTACGGTATATGCTTTGAATTATCAATATATGGACATTGTAAAAGGATTCATTCATAAAGAAATTATGACGCAGTGACGGAGAAAATTACAAGATTATATTAGATAAAATTAGTAAAAGATTGTAACTTGTAAATTCATCCATTCAAAATTACTATATAAAGCTCAATTTTTTTATTAAAATGTCTAAAATGTCTGTAATAAATTATTCAGATAATTGTAATTTTATGATATGACATAACTATTTGCATTGATTCCATATACAGTCAAAATGGTCAAAATGCGATGAGCCGATGATTACTGTATATTATTATTAATTTATATAATACTGTATAATTATTTATTAGCTGAAACTTTCATAAGATTATAATTAAAATCAGGGGTGTTTACTGTTTAGGGTGTTTATATAATGGATGTTGAACGAACAATGTCTAAATAGTTGACACAAACGCGTAAACGCGTTTTTGCAGATCACTGACTAAAAATAGAAACCTCTTAAATTATTACAGTATCTTATTTCAATTTATGCATGTATTTGCACCTGCGAATTTTTATAATAATGGTGTTGATTTTTCTATAGAGGAATGCAGAGTAAATTATTGTCCCGATTTCTCAGACTTTATATGTTTAGTCCCTTCTTGTTAGAGTGTTATACTGTAATTTATAATGCCAACAGAACGTTGTAAAGAATGTGGAAGAATATTTGCAATCATAAAGGAACCATCCGGTTCTCATGATAAATAAGACGCTGCCTACCTTGAGAAACGAAAAATTGTTCAAATAAAGAAACAATTTATAAAATACCAAATTTAGAATTAGGTAAGAAATACAGTACGTAATCTCTTGGAATTGGTTAACTAGTGTTGATTTTATCCGACTTTAATAGGTTTCATTAACTGCCACATTAGAAAATTCGATATGATGATAATGAATATATGCGATTGCATTCTAGTCCTGAAAAATCAGCCTCTTCACGTCACAGAAATAATTGGTCTGGCAAAATTTTTATTTTCAATTTTTTTTTCTTTTCAGGGTCGTCATTTTTAATAGTTAAGGCAGAACGTCGAGTATTAAAAATGTAAACTAGAGATAGGATTGTATATAACCTGTAATACTGTAATCGATCTCATTACTATTGACCAGATTTTCTTTTTCACTTACTTTGAGAGGCAATGCCTCATTACTACACAATACATATATGTGAGAAGGCAGGAATTTATTCCAATTGTTGCAAAATGCCCAGATATTAGGGATTTTTAATAAAGTTTTGGGATTACAATTTGTAATACCATACATCTGGAAAATTACATGAGTGCTTTACGCGGTTTTATATAAATGGCTCAAATTAAGTTCCTGATTTACGAAAAGTTTATTTGATATGTCAGCATGCAGTATACGTTTTTTTAATGATTCGGGCTAAACCCTCTGACGAATTCCTAAACTAGTTTCGCCTTATAACCTAAACCCTCCTAAACTAGTTTCGCCTCAAACCCAAACTCTTCTAAACCACTTTCGCCCGAATCACTACGTTTTTTATTTCCGGCCCATACAACTATACAAGTATACACGTGTTAAAATAAGCCTGATTTGTGGGCAAACCAATATTGTTTTTTTCAGCGAGATTATTACAATACATAAAAATAAAAGTAACACACTATTGCACGGAAGAACACTTCCTATCAGCAAGCTTCGAATGAAATCACGAGAATGAGTGTATATTTTCACTATCAACCAATTTCGCAATCTAATTTCCATTCATTTGGCCATCCTGAAATAAATTATCAATAAGAATAAAAAATTTAATTCTCTCATCTACAAACTTTGCGTCAAAACATACACCATAACTAAAAAAAATACTATACCTAATAACAACTCTTCTTTTTTTGGGGTCTATCTGAATTTGATGGCAAGTGTGTCTTTTTCGCTTTGATGATGGAGATATTATATTCGAAGTCTCACACGAGCTCAGTAATTGTTGAAACTGATCCTCTTCGTTAACATCGACCTGCTCAACCAAGCGGATTGTGTTGGCAACAATTGTCTGACGGGAATTAAAGTACAAAAAAATTTTTAGATACTGTGATAGAAAATCATAACAACCAGTAATAGATATTCAAAAAAATTCACTTTTGCCATCCATGCTATTAAAATGATTGGGAGTGCCTTTGTGCTAAGCTCCTCAACTTGTGAAGGGATGCCAAAAGATTTTGAACGTGAGATACGACAGGGCCCTTGATAAATGATCAAAAGCTGAATCAAAAAAAAATTGATTGGGCCTGCATACAAGAACCCGATTGTCCATTTTTCGAATCTATGTTCATCTCAATCAACGGCTACGCAGAGATGGTGAAACATATCCTTGATCATATTAGGTTTTTAGTCTCTCTCCTGCAATAATTTGGTGCCATTTTATCCCTTATAAAACGTCCCGACCTCAGAACATCCATATTCCGAATAGATTTTACGAATGTTCAGATCTCCTTTTCGGCCCAATATCTTCCTTTTAACCTTTTTTAGCGCAGAAACAGTCCGCTACTTATTCTTCCTTTCCGATGACGCAAGACTGCAAGATTCGCCTCTGTGGAAAGAATAATCTTGATTGGAAAAAAGAATTTGTTCATAATTTCAAAAAAGGAATTTATTAACCTCACAGCCTCTACATCTTCCAAACTTTCAAATACATTATCAATAAAGCTCCAGACGTGCAATAACAACCAAATTTCCATTTGAGACCGTTTGCTTCATATTCCCGCAACCTATAAAATAGTTAGATTAGAATAAACATAAAGAGGGACAGTTATAATCTAATAATACATACAAATTATAAGCCGTGTTTATCCTGTCCCGATCAAAATCTTTCTGCCGGTCGAAATTTTGATCCATAGCTTCTCGCCGAAAGCCAATCGCCTGAGATCAGCAGGTTGTTTTCTACTCAAAAAAGATATAAATCTTAAAGAAGCAATATATATATACAAATCATAAAAGTACATATAACAACTTACTGGGCGGAAACTATTAAGATATGTCAAATAAAAAATTTGCTGTTCCCGGGTGCATTTCAGTCCAAAGTCGTAAAGTTTGTCTTCTCTCAACAGCCATTTTTTTGAAGTTTCCATACTATTACATTTTTGACGTAATTTTTCATAATCTGATGCATGCTGACATCTGTCCATCATCATCAAGATCTTTGGCATTGGTTTCAGAATCTGTTTGTGGCAAGTCGAAATAATTTATATCTTGTTCTGACTCGTTGTGGCCATTTGACTTTAAAAAAAGCAGTAATTAGAAAGATAACTTAACAAGCAAAACAATAGGACTTACCGAACAAAGAGATTGGTCATCGGCTTCCTTTTCCTCAGCTGAACCCAATGGTTCATAATGGTCTTCTGCACTTCGTTCTGATGGATACATTTGTTGTTCTGAAGTTCATCCCTTGTCGTCTCCAATAGTAGTCTTGACCTATACACTAGTGATTCGGGCGAAAGTGGCTAAACCCTCTGGCGAATTCCTAAACTAGTTTCGCCTTATAGCCTAAACCCTCCTAAGCTAGTTTCGTCTCAAACCCAAACCCGAATCATTACTATACACCCAAAAGGTTTATTTTCGGTTATATAACAAATAGGACCTTTAATCTCAAATTACACATTCTTGGTTAAAGATACTTACATGCTTTTGTCGCCCGATTGTTCATGATCCAATGAATTATCTTCTTCACTTTCAGTATAAAGTATTGATTTTCTTTTCTAGCCGATTTCTTTCATATAGGAAAAGTCATAAATCAATTTCGGTCGATTAGCATCATTCATAAATATTTCCTATATACAAAGAAATACAACTTATAGCTAAAATAAAAATTGCGCATCCGTACCGTTTCATCATTATTTCTTTTGAATTGCTAACATCGAAAGATCCATTATTGATCCCGATCACTGAGCTATCCGTAACTTGGTGAGAGTGAACCGACGGTCCACTAACTGATTTAATTTCCTTCTTCCAATTTCGAACATGTTCATAATCAGGTTACTATCAAATAAATTTTGGTATTAATGATATTATTGATTATCTTTAAAAATTCTTTATTCGATTTTGCATCCCACAATGTCAACCCAAAGTCCCAAAAATATTGTCTTGCGCCCCAACGCTGCTTCGTAGCTTGTCCCAAAGACTTGATTGACGTAAGGTCAAAACTTCGCGCCAACGCCACCAAATACTTATCTACGTTTTCAACAAAAAATAAAAATAAAAATAAACTCGCCTTCTGTACTGTTCAAGTAACTTCTTCGCCCGTTCAAGCCTTAGACCTTTTTGAGTATCGGAACTGACTTCGAGACGTAAGGTATAACTGGATCTTTTGCTTGAATAGTAGTAGATTACGCACGCCTGAAATGTGTGACGGATTTGTGGCGCAGCAATTTTCAAAAATAAAAGTAAACAATTGTTTTCTTTTGCATAAAGCCTTTAAATTTATGCCGTAGATGTATTTTTACCTGCTCTGCAAGTTTACTTAGGGTTTGGAAGGAGGTTTAAAATACTTTACTGATTTTACCATCTTTGCTAATCATTTCCCGAAATTACATCTAACTATTTTTGATGAATATAATTGGCTGATATGGGTGTAATTTATAAAAACTTATAATTTATATTACATCTCAAATGTTAATACAAAAGTTTTTATAAAAAACTTAAAATAAAAATAAATATAAATTTATTATTGAAGCCAAAATACAAAATATTTATATAATTTTATTATTAAATAAATATTTAACTTTCTTTTATAAAATTTTAAATATAAGCCAAATTTATAAAATTAAAATTAGTTATTTTTATTAAATTTTACTATTAAAATATTTGACTAAAGATTTAAATATTTTTTATTTTTTTTTTTAAATTAAGTGCTTAGAATATTTTGCTTAATTATAAGTATATATTTAATATAAGAATTAATATTTAAAATATTTTGCTAATTATTAATAAAAATTAATAAAATCTTTTTCTTTTTTTTCAAATTATGAATTAATATTATATATTTGAATATTTATATATCTATTATATTAAATAACTTTATTTATTTAATAAAAGTTAATTTAGGTTAAAAGTTATACTATAAAATAAAAAAATATATATATATACAGTAAATTTTATTACAAAAAATAAGAATTAACTCTATAAAGATTTAAGTATAATAAAAATCAATTAAATATTTTTATATTTATTAAATAACTTTAATAATTTTACTTATTTAGTTTAATAAAATTCAGTTGAATTTTTAATTTTATCATCTTATATAAGAGATAAATACTAAATAATCCTATAGTTTTTTTTAAGTAGCAGTTAATATTTATTTTTGTATTAAACTCTCTTATAATAATTTCTAAAAATTTCATATAATTAGCAATTTTTTCATTTTTTTTTTTGTAATTTTATATAGTTATTTTTATTATAATAATTGATTATTTTTCACAAATGCTATATATAACTAAAGTATTTTTTAGAATTAAAAATTTTTTTTTTGTATTTTTTCTTTTATTTATCTTATAAAATACTAAATACATTTATTATTTTTATTTAATTTTTATATAACTATTATAATAAATTAGTCAAATTCTTTATAATTTAAATTTAAAAGTATCTTTATTAAAAATTTTATAAATTAAATATTTTAATCTATTAAATAGATTAAATTAGATTAAATCAGATTTTTTTAATTATTAAAAGAAATTATGAATGATTTTAGATTTAAGATTTTTAAATAAAAAATATTTATAAAATATAAATTAAATATAATGAAATTAAGATCACAATAAATTTTTATTAATTTTTATTTTATTATTATGATTAAGATTTATTAAAAACAAAAAATTTTGAATTATTTTAATACTTATTTGTTATTATATTATGTGATTTTTATTATATGATTTTATTATAAAAATACTTTTTTTTTATTATATTTTGTTTAAAATATAAAAAAAAAAATAATTATTTATAAAAAAAAATATATATATATAATTACAGTTCTTATAAATAGTAAAAAAATAGAAACTATTAAACTACTAATAAAATAATTAATATAATTAAAATAAATCTAATATTTAATTAGTAATATATCTTTATCATATTAGAATTTAAATTATAATTAGATTTTGAATATTGAAGTTTATCAGAATTTAAAGTTATTATCATATTAGAATTTGAAATATCAAAATTTAAAATTATTAAAATCAGAATTTATTATTATTGTAATATTAGAGTTTGAAATATCAGAGTTTAAAATTATTATTAAATCTATTAGAGTTTGAATTTTAGAATTTAAAATTGTTAAGATTTTAAAATTGTTAAAATATTTTATATTTACAATATAAAATCAAACAAGAATTGAAAATAAAAAAAATACTATTATATAGAAAAATAAAAGAAATGCAATTATTTAAAAACAATAGCACAATACTACTATTACTTAGGAAAAAAAAACAAAAAAAAATATGAAAAGAAATAAATAAAAAAAACTAGATATTAAATTATTTTAAAATTTATATATAATGTAAATCATAGTAAAATTCATTCAGTAAAATTCACCAAAAGTAAATGTAAAATTAATCAAAAGTATTTAATATAAAATATAAAATTTATATATTTATAAATTTTTTTTTTTTTAAAGACAAGATGGAATGAATAAACTTTATTTATTAGGTAATACAGTACATATAGTCAGACTATCATAAAGCAAATAAATTCATATCTGATATTATATCCTTTATTATAATGTAAAAATATATATTTATAAATTTTTTTTTTAAACCTTTCTCACGAATAAACTTTATTGATTATAATTCAAGAATACACAATCAGTTTAAAGATTAAACACTATTGCACATTACAATTATTTGTTTATGTCATCACAACTGAGAAAAGGTTATCACGTTTACTCTATTATAGGTGAAGGATGAAAGCAATCCTTTCTTAGATCATTATGCCCATAGTCTTGAGAGGAGCGAATCACCCAACTAAGTTACCTTTGACTTATCTTTTTTTTTTATTTTATTTAGACAAACAAGAAGATGAATACTATCTATTCTTTAGTCAACTTTAATCAAATTCTTTATTAAGGTAAATATTATATTTATTTAGTTTTAAATAATATATGTATGAAGTAGAATGGGAAATAGGATTGCTATTACCAAACTGTATGATACAATCCCATATGTATCCTATTTAAGAGATCTTATCCTGCCCATAAAGAACGGAGTCATACGTACATTTACAATAAGAGTTATCTTAGCCTCGCAATAATAACTACCACTCTTGTTAATGGAAATTTTTATACTTTTTTTAACGCTATTTTCTTTATTCTACTAATAACTTTCCTACCCAACACTATACTATTCCTATGCCTATCCATCGAAAAGCTTACACTGAACCTCTTCACCTTACCTGAATATTTCATCATTCAAGAATAAAATAACTACCCTACCTCCAACCTAAGCTCTGAATTATTGGTGATGGCCCTCAAATTATATATATTTATAAATTAGGTTTTAAGATTTAATTATTATTAGTATATATACTATATATATTATATATCATATAAAGAAAATACAATTGTAACTTTTTAAATAAATAAATAATAATAATATAAGTTTATCTTTATAAATAAATGCAAATTATAATTTGAAATGTTAAATGCAAAGTTATAGTTTATTGAAGTAATAAATGCAAAATTAAAGTAATTAATAAAGTAAATACAACATCTATATAATAAATATTATTCTTTAAAGAAACAGCAATAGAAGAGATATTAATTAAAGCAGGATCAATAACTTTTGGTTTGTTGTAAAAGGTTGGATTATCTTTTGTTAAATATCTGTATATATATATATAAAAAAAGAATATTAATATTTTTGAAAAAAAAAATATCTTTTTAGTTGACTTTGTAATTACTTACCCTAATGTTGCAAGAATTTGTTTAAGTTTAGGACCAATAGGTCCACCAGAATAATTACCACCATTAATAATTTCTTGTTGAAGAGTAACACCATTCATAATAATAGGTCTCATTAAAAAATCCTCAGTATTAGAATAAAGAGAATTATCAATATGACTTATACTACTAGCAACTCTAAATGGATTAAAAGAAGTTTCTAATAGTACAATATCTTTATTTAAATCTCTTTTTTCTTTTGAATTATTATTATTTTCTTTTGATAAAAATCCGATAGTATTAGGAGTTTGAGCTATATCAAACATTTGTTTAGCAATATTATATTGTTTAGAATTATGAAAATTAATTTCAAAATCTCTTTGAGTAATTTCTACATTATCCAATGAACTTTGATCAAAAAATTTATTTAATTCTTGTGTAATTGAAGATACTTTTGTTCCATTTCCCATTAATATTACATATTTATCAAAAGCCCATTCAACAAATTTAACTTTTCCTTTATTATAATTATTATTATTATCATTTGATTCAATATTAACACTAATTCCATTAAACTTATTAATGATAAGTGGAGTAATTAATCCAATATAATATTGATCCCAACTTGAACCAAATCCTAATCCATGAATTAATTCATGTAATATAATATATAAAAAATCAAATTGATTTTTCTCAATACCGATATTATAATTATTATTGCTGTTATTAATATTACCGAACCAATATTTTGCTTCACTATTAAAAATAGCACCAATATCATATTGAGAATATTCTAAATGAGTATGATATTGAAATTGTTTAACTAAAGATTGTGGATATAATCTAACCATATCATCATCATCAATCATAGGATGAAATCTTATCGGACCAGCCGATCCTAATATTTCTTCGTCTTCACAATGTCCTTTTTTTTCACATAATGGTTTAAATGTTGCATTAACTTTTATTTTTTCAACAAAATGAATTGTTGAAGAAAGTATTTCTCCTGCTAAATCGAATGATGCTTTTACTTTTGTACAAATTTCTTCTGTAGAAGAACAATGTAAAGTTGTTTCAAACATATTTACATTTTGTGTAGGTGATTTTAAATATCGTTCGTTTTGATTTTTTAGCAATGACTTTATTTCTGTGACCAATGCACAATTCACTACTTTTCCTCCTCTTGAATCTAATATATTTGGATCAAAACAATATTCTGCGTTAACTATAAATGATATAAATGTAATCCATATCGATAATATCACTACAATTGATCTCATTCTCATATTGAATAATGATATTATTATCTGTTATTGCATTTTGTATTTGTTGTGTCAATGAATTATTAAATTATTTGATTTAAAAATAGTTTAGATTTCAAAAAAAAGATCGTATTTCCTGATTTTAAAAAGAAAAAAATTTTAATGTTAAAAAAAATTAAATTTTTGAATTTTCTTTTAAACGAAAAAATCTCTTTTATGTTAATAGATAAAGTGCCAAGCAACAAATTAAATATGTATTTAATATGTGATTAATGTCATTATTAATAAAAATACCTTTTTTATAATGAAAACAATCCAATATATTTCCTCCAAGTATTCTTAAATGACAAAGAATTCGATAATTCCGATATTACCACTCCTATTCTAAATCGATTATATTATTACCATACTTGGATTTGTAAAACAATGTGATTTTGATTCTTTACAACCTTGTTGTAGTAAATAAATAAATGCATTATATATTTTATTTCTCGTGTTTTAATTTTTTTCAATTTAAATCTCTCGATTACGTTAAATCGCAAACCCGTGCACTAATTATTCCGCAATAAGGCCAATGAATTTTCCCCAAGACCCTAACTTTTTTCAACCTGTGACATGACCATTAATTTGTTGATAACTTCTTAATGCCGTAATTCCGGCTAAAAATAATAAAATAATGTGGTATAAATAAATAAGGATATCACGTGATAGCTACTATAAATTGACAAATTGACTGAACAGATCGTTTTTTTTTATCCTTTTATCTTATCCACAAAAAAAAAAAAATAATAATATAATTAATATGCAGTTGAATTCACCTGATGCAGAATCTTGGTCAAATCTAACTATACTTAAAGAACAACTTAAAAAAGAATATGACAAATGGACTAGTGGAAATGTATATATAGATGAGATAATTCAAAAATCTCAATTTGAAGCAATTGATTATCTTGATATATTAGAATGGATAGATTATAATAAATTAAAAAACTTTAAATATCTTGGTTTCGGAGAATTTTATAAAGCACATTGGATAGATGGATGTATTCATCGAAGTTATTCGAATGGATTTAAACGGTACGGAAATGATGAAGTTGGTTTGCAATATATCAATGAAGAAAATCTACAGAAAGTTATTTTCCAGGTTTTAAAATTATTATTATTATTATTTGCAACAAAATTTTTGATATGATTTTTTTAATCTTAATTTTATTTTATTTTAGTTAAAAAATTATTTGATTACTGATAAATCAAATATTATTAGATTATATGGACTTTCATTAGATCCAAAAAGAAAAGAATATGTTTTAGTTATTAGATATGAAATTTTTAAATTTCTTGATCAACATTTGGAAAAAACATTGGATTGGAACGAAAAACATTACACAATAAAAAAAATAGTAACTAAATTAAAAAACCTCTATGATAACAATATTAGCATAAATTATTTTAATCCTAAAAATATTTTATTAATTAATCGATTTGGCAAAATAGATGTAAAATTTTATATTTTTGGACAAGAGATTAATATAGCATATACTTCTCCTGAAATTTTACGAGAGAAAAAAAGGAAAAATGATCAATCATCCGATATATTTACACTTGGGATGATTTTTTATAGAATAATTTTTGAACAAGAACCATTTGCTGGTATCAAGGATGAATCACAGATCACAAATGAAATTATTAATGGTGTTCGACCAAAATTTTTACACAACGTTCCATATTTTCTCAAAGAATTAATTTTTAAATGTTGGAATACAAATCCTTGTAATCGCCCTACAATAAATGAATTAGAAAATATTTTATTACAAAACTCAATATATGAATTTCAATATTATAACTTTTCTTTGGATGATAAACAAGAACTCCAAAATATGTCATGTGTATCGGAAAGACTTTATAAGAATTCACTCGAATATTGTGCACCCTCTTTTCTTTCATGTAAGTTTTTTAATGATCACAATCTAAATAATCTTTTTTCTTTATCTAATTATATTATTATTCAAAGATTCAGAATTATTATTGAAGTCTATAAAATCAGTTAGATCAATATCTTATTATGGTAAGTTATGTCTTTTTTGTTAATAATTTAAGATTTTATCTTCCAATGACTGATTGAATAATTTTGATTCTAGCTTTAGATGATTTTATAAATTATAATTATATAAATTTTTATCCTGTTAAAGGTGATAAGCATATATTTAAAAAATTTCAAACTGAAAATGAAATTAATAATTTTAATCAAGATCAAATCATCGATATACAAATGTTTAGTGATAGTTATATTAATAATATTAGTTCCGCTAAAATGGAATCACGTAATAGGGACATTAAAATAATTATTAAAAAATTAAAAAATGAAACTCAATTATCGATATTACAAAAACAAGCAAGTAAAAAAATAATTATAATATTTTTTTCGGCTTTTTTTTCAATCTAATCTTTTATTTATTTATTTTAGCTGAAAAATTGGAATGCGATATGTAAATATCACGATAATATTGTGAAATTTTTGGGAGTTATCATGGGTAATAAATAATTTTTTATTTGAATGCTTATTAAATCATTTCAAATTGGGTCTAAACTAATTATTTTAAATTATTATGTAGATAAAAACGAAATGTCTTTAATATTACCATATGCCCGCGAAGGCAATTTAAGAGATTATTTAAAAAATCAAAAACGCTCTTTGGAGTCAAAGATTGAAATTGCAACAAATATAGCAGATGGAATATTATATATACATAAAGATCTTGATATTATTCATGAAAATCTAGTAAGTAATATTTAATAAAATCGAAAAATTTCAAAAAAAAATTTTATTAAATTATATTAAATTATAGCATCCGAAAAATATTCTTATGTTTGATGGTATTGCTAAAATTTCAGATTTACCATTACCATATGATAAGAAGAAATTCTCATATTATGACAAATATCTCTTTGAAAATATTGGATATATTGATCCAAATTTGTTATTAAATGAAAATTTTAAAAAAGATAAGTCTATGGATATATATAGTTTAGGGACCCTTTTATGGGAAATCATGAGTGAAGTAGTTCCTTATTCAAAAGATAGAGATGAAGGTATTTTACAATTAGTTCTCAAAATTAAAAATAATGGTTATAGAGAAGAAGATATAAGTTCTGCTCCATGTGAATATATTAATATTTATAAAAAATGTTGGAATGGTGATAGTTTAGCTAGGCCAAAAATTGAAGATGTTTACGAAATACTTTTGGATAAAGGTAAATTTAATTAAATCATATTTTAATTTTCTATTTTTATTTAGAAATTGTGTCTAATCCTGAATTTTTTCCTGATGAATAATAAAGAAGCTAGCAAGTTTGAAGCAAAATAGGTTTATCAAGAAATAAGGAAGAGAGAGAATACCACATACATAATATATTATGTTCAAAAATACCTTCAGTAAATATATTTTTACTTAATTATTGTCAATATTAGTATATTTATTCATTAATAATAATTTTCTTTTTTTTTTGCCCCTAAAGGTAAATCTGTAATATATAATTCATTCTTTATCATAATTTGTTATTATTATATTTATTCCTTCTATTTTATTTATTTGCTTGTATAGTAGTCTACGGTAGTAGAGTTAATTCTATTACAGTTTTTACATATCACTAAGAACAATTTGAAGGAATATTTCTCCTAGTCTGTATAACTTTTATTTCGTGTAATGCCAAAGTTAATTTTTTCTCAATTCAAAATGAATGTATTGTGGGAAAAATCAACTTTAACTCTGTGTCAGCTTCTACTACATATACTTTAAATCTAGTGCATTTGTGCTAAATTCGTTTGCTATAATAGATGGGCACAAAAAGGATCAAAAGGATCAATAGCTTTGGAACCTTTGATATTAAACGATAAGTTACTCAGTGTACCATAGAAAATTATCATATTTGCCCAAATTTGTAAATTTTATTTTTATTGTGTATTTTATTATGTATTAAAATAAAGTAATTTCTTTATTATAATTTACAATAAACTCTAATTAAACTTTTACCTTTTTACTTTCTTGGCTTTTAAAAGATACTTCCGCGAAACGTTTTACTCCTTTCCTCTGTCCCAATTTATTATCATTATTATCCAGCTCACCAAGGTTCTTAACTAAAACATTACTATTATTATTTAAATCTATACCATAATTAATTAAATATAAAATAAAATAATTAATAAAATAGTTTAAAAAATGATTAAACAAAAAATTTCTTGTTACATTTTTACCTTTTCTATAAGTTCGTTTAAGAGTCTCTAAAGTTTCAATAATTTTTTCAATCATTGGTCGTTTAGATGGTTCATATTCCCAACAAGTTTTATAAAGTTCAATATAATTTTTAGGAGTTGAACAAGTTGGAGTTTCACGTAATCCATTTATTATAGCTAATGTTAAACATAGGTCTCTATGGCTATCGTTAGTTTCTGGCTTATAGCTTTTAAATGGAATTTTACCAGATGAAATTTCCCAAAATATAACTCCTAAACTATAAATGTCCGAACGTAAATCCTTTTTATATTTACCTAAACCATTTAATATTTTAGGATCTGTGAATGTATATTGACCAACGTCTTCAGAATCACCGGTTACATTTTCCTTCATCGATATTGCTCCGCCAAAATCTGTTATTTGTGCGATAAATTCTGAATGACAACAAGTTGTTTCAGCGTTTGTTCGTTTAATTACTATATTACTAGTATGCTTCATAAAAAAAAAAAAATTACCTATAAATGTTAGACGTTGGGATTACGATATATGATTGAATTACTAAATAAAATAATTTTGATCTTACCAAATCACAATGAGCGATATTACGAGAATGTAAACAATAAAGTCCCTTAGCGATATCAAGTGAAAGTTTATATCGGGTTTGCCAACTAATATTTACATGTTCTTTGGACAAAAAATTTCGAAGACTTCTAAGGTCAGCATATTCCATTATCATCATATATCTATTATTAGACGGAGCTGTAATTTTTTCAATTTATACGCTTCGAACTCATGAAAAATGCAAAACTCAAAACTTTTTTTTTTTTTTAATCTAACCTTTTGTTAAACCAAAGAATCTTACAACGTGTTTGCTTGAATGACTTGAACAATGGATTTTCACCTATTAAAATTTTAAGTGGTTAAATAATAATAATAAAAATAATAAATTTTTAAAAATAAAACTTTCTTTTGTTTTAAATTTACCTCTTCTACAAGTTTTTGTACATCATAAGACTTTAATTCCTTTATTGCTACCTTTCTTCCCGAACATGGCCAATCTGCATACTTAACATGAGCGAATCTACCTTCTTCAAATTTAGTTATATTTTTAAATTCTGAATATTCATATTGTTGAATATATTGATTATTTATCGCATTCGTAATCCATTCAGTCCCTTTAGACATATTTTTTGTAGCATATTTTGATTCAAGAACCAAAAAAATTACATTTACAAACTTCCTATTTATAGTTTATTGTATGTAGTGTTTCACAATCTCGATGCGATCCGAATTCGATCAATCCGGATATCTGATGCATCCATAAACAGATTGATCGGATGGATCCTTCACCGGATGAATTCAATTATAAAATATTTTAATGTATTAAAAAAAATTTATAAAGATTTAATAAGATATGTATAATTTACGTATTATTAAAAAAGTTCCGATCTATTTTTTTTTTTTACTTTTGTAGGAACTAGGAACCCTTTCACTTCGGAACTGATGGAACAGTCCTTGGAAGGTGTTTAAAGAAAGGGAAGGGAATTTTTTCTGACCGTCAATCTATCAATCGGGTGGCTCATTTTTATTTCAGACGAAAATACGCTAATCAATCAGGTGCGAATTGAATTTTTTTTTTTATCCCGTATGGAGCCAACACGTGATTAACCGGCTGATTGATCAGATTCATCCGGATCGCAATTCGCAATACTACATCCGATTACGTTTCCTTTACGTTACTGACTTACGTCATATAAGTAAGTCTTCCTATAAAAAAAAAAGTATTGCAGGTTCCTTAACTCCGAGTACAGTTGGCTAAATATGATTGCTTTGGACTTTTTTCAATTTTAAAAAATATCAAAGAATGAGTAGAAATGGGATTGAATATGAATCATTTTGCAACCAATTTTGTTTTTTGATTAAAAAAAACTAAATTCTTTTCTTATTACTTTCTTATTCCTTTTATGATTTGAATTATAAACATGATCTCAGTAATGAGTCTAATGAGTTTTTTCAAGATGAAAAAAGTAGAACCTCTAATAAGGTTTAATAAATATAGTCGCGTAAATACCATAGCGTACCATTTTCTGCTTATAAACGTAACTAGCAGCTGTTAAATTTATATTTAAAACCGTATTAGCGACCTTAGATTTCTAACACTACCAAGTATTAAAATCTGCTCGAGTAAACACTATATAGAGTTCTAAAGTTTGCATAGTAAAGGAATTTGCGATAAAATAAAGTTAATCAATTTGTTGAATTAGTGTAATATAGAATATGATTGAACATTTATTTGATCCGCGTTTGTACGCGTTCACATTGAACAAACATGCAGCAATACACAGTTATATACTTATTCAATTATTTATTCAAATTATTAGGTTATTCGATATAAAAAAAATACAATATATAAAAATTTTAAAAATAAATAAATAAATAATTTATATAAATTTAAGAATATAAATTAATATGATAATCATTTAAAATTTCTTTTGCTTTAGGTTGATTATGTAAAGCAGCCAATTTTAAATATTGAATACCTTTGTTTTTATCCTTTTCAATACCCATTTTACCTTGAAAATATATTTCACCAAGATTATAAAGTGCAGTAGGATTATTTTTATCAGCAGACATTTTTAAATATTTTAAGAAATTATCACGATCCATATTATCATTTTCTTTATCAATTAAACAAAAAGCATAACGTAATTGAGCATCAGCATTTCCACCATCTGCTGCATCTTTAAATAAATTTTTAGCTTTTTGATAATTTTTTTCAACAAATCTTCCTTCTAAATAATAATAACCTTGCCAATATTTTGCTAATATATCACCAACTTTTGCATGTTCTTCAAAACATTTCCAAGCTTTTTCATAATTTTTATCTTTATGAGCTAATAAACCTTCTTTAAATGGAATTAATGGAGTAACTTTAGAAATGTGTCCAATATCAGGAACTGTTAAATTTTGTAAATTTTCATCAAATTCATCCATTTTTGGTTGTAATGAAGGAGAACCTCTTTGTAATACATGTTTCTCATATAAATTTTGTAACATATTAAAAATATGTTGAATTCCTGGTCGTAATGATGGTTCTTGTGCCCATGCAAGTTCAATAATGGTACGATATTCACTTTGCATTGAATTAGGATTTAATCCAAAATCCAAGATTTCTCTACCACCTTTTAATACATGTTTTTGTATTTGAGACATGTTCATATTTTCGTAAGGTTTCTTTTGAAAACCAAGTTCCCAAAGAAGCATTGCAAAACTAAAAAAAAAATAATAATAATAATTCTTTAAATATGTAAAAAAAAAAAAAAACATTAATATCATAATTCTAAATAATAAATTCACCAACCTAAAAATATCACATTGAATAGTATAACTAGCTTCATCTTGTTTTTTATTAGCTTTTTTCGAATCTTTTTCAGTGGTGGATATATGACTCAATTTTTCAGGAGCCAACCAATGTATTATATCATTCATATCATCAATTGGAATGGTAGCAGCATTAAATTCACGAGAAAATTTGAAATTGCAAAGTTTAGGTTGCATATTTTCAGTAATTAACACGTTCTCACATCTAATATCATGATGCAAAATCTCCACTACAAGATGTTTATAATTTAAAAGGTTAATTAATTAATTGATTTCAATTATTAATTAAAGGAAAAAAAGAAGAATCAAACATACCCGTATGTAAAAAAATTAAACCTCGACAAATATTCCTTGCGATAGAAATCTTTGCATTCCATTCAATATTATACTGCTGATAAAGTTCTCTTAAATTTCCAAATTCAGCCCATTCAAAAATCATTACATTTTCACCATTTATTTCTGATAGACCATGAAATTGAATAATATAATGACAAGCATCCAATTTTTTTAAAATTGCAAGATGTTTTTGAATTCTTTGAATATTATCCATTGAGATCGGTTTACAAGCAACATCCATTTCTTTATAAATTCTTTTCTGAATAGTTATTCTACTACCTTTACGTGCAACATATTGTGGATTATCTTTAATTTTCGAAGGATCAATTCGTTTAGCTTTAACATCAATTTTTGAATGTTGATTATTCACTTCTTTATTTAAGATAGAAATGGTTTCAATTTCAGTGTTGAGAGGAGTAAAATCAAGTGATTCATGTTTATCTTCATATTCTAATATTTTTTTATTTTGTTCAATAATTTTATTATTTTGTTCTTCAATATTATTTATTCTAATAATAATATCTTGATTTTGAATGTGAATTTCATTAACATTAGTAATAACTACTTTGGTTTGATTATCAATGGAAGTGATACCACCTTCAACATTATCCAAAAATTTCATCATTTCAATAATATCAGAATGTAAAATTATTAAATCCTTATTTAATTGATCATTTGTAGCTAAAGAAATTGCTAAATTTAAATCTATTGAACAACCATCAAATTCTTTTATAATCCTTTCAAAAGTTTCTTTAATATTACCACTAGTATAAAATTTTTTAAATTTTGATAATTGTGATATATCATAAAAAAATTCTTTTATATGTTTTAAACAATTCACAAATTTTAAAAATGAATCATAATAATCTTGACTACAAAATTTTTCAATATTTTCTTCTTTTTGTCTCATTAATCCTTTAATGGCTGCTTCTGCTGCTTCTACTCTATTCACTAATGTTCCACATGTTTTTTTATTATATTGAACATTTTCATATGCTTCTGCTATTTCTTTTGTTAATCCTGTTATTAAAGTTACGAATGGTAAGAATGGTCCTACCGCATCATTCACATTCTTCATTGCCGTAACTGATACACGAACAATTTCTTCCGTCATTTTTATAATTTACGAAATTTGTTAAAAAAAATTACTTTTTTTAATCGACCAACGGTCAGACTTTATATAGTTTTTTTTTTTTTTACTTTCACTTTCCTCAATTTGTTTGTAATACTTACAAATTTGGATGTTTTACTAAATTCCGTACTCCGATTGAAAAGTTCCATAAATGAAATGATGGACATTGTTAAAATTTCCAAAATTTTTTGTTTATGATCGGAAATAATGTCCGTTAGTTGTCCGTTGCATGATTTTTTTTTTAACACTTTTTACCGTTTACTATAAAGAGATTATAATGAAATCTTTTTCAAAAACTTCTAGTTCTAATGGATTCCGGTTTTTTATATATTGCTAAAAACGATTCTTTCTGGTTTTTTTTGTATCAAACCTTTTCCTATAAATTTCGTGTGGCTATATTGATGGATAAGTCAATTGACGCACCTATACCTGGGAAGCTGAGTTATGATAGGATTAGATCCCACGCGATTTCACGTGTACATCTGTAATCAACTTAAAAATTGAGGAAATGACTTTTGATTAACGACACGATGACTTGGATTAGCAACGCTATAAAAAATAAATATATTCAAAAATATTCATACAATGATTTTAAAAATATAAAATATATTGGAAATAATGGTGGATTTAGTCAAGTTGCTAGTGCAGATTGGCCTAGTACAAATAGAAAGGTCGCTTTAAAGAAAATGAAGTATTATAATGTGGATAAAATTGTATCGGAGGTAAATTACTTTTCATGTACTTGTAAAACATTTGAAACCACTCTTCAGGTGTCACTCTAACTATCATTTTTAGGTGCAAATTCACATTATGGTTCATTCGAGTAAAAACATTGTAAGATTTTTAGGACTGACTAAAGGTATAAATAGGCTTAATTATATACATTATAGTTTATAAAGTTTTAAATTAAATTTAAATTTTACAGAAAGAGAATCAGAAACATCATATATAATGGTATTAGAATATGCCGACCGGAACAACCTAAGAATGTTTTTGCAGAAAAGTACAAATCTTGAATGGGATGATAAATTAAGACTGTCTCTAGATATAGCTAAAGGACTCAGTTATTTACATTTACTTAATATCGCTCATCGTGACTTGGTAAGTTAAAATTAATTTCAAAGTAAATTTTATCATAATCCAATGCCTAAAATTTTTCTTCCTCCTTATAAAGCATAGTAATAATGTAGTAATAAACCAAGTACATAGCTGTGAACGACCTGAATATATAGCAAAGATCTTTGACTTTGGTAGTGCAATAATGATGGATGAAGATGATGTTAACGACACTACTGGAGTTATTGGTCAAATTCCATTCACAGATCCTAAATACTTGGATGACCATAGAAATTATAGAAAAAATTTACGATCTGACATTTACAGTTTAGGTGTGATTTTCTGGGAAATTTCTTCTTGTAGAAGTCCTTTTGAAAATTTTATGCCAGATTCCCGTGGCGATTTTAGAGATCTACGTTTGACGTCCGAAATAATAAGCGGGCTTCGTGAGCGTCAAGTTCTTCGTACTCCAAATGATTTTGTTAAACTTTATGTCCGCTGCTGGGATGAAGATCCATCTGAACGACCTAATATTAAAATAGTTATTGAAACTTTAAACACAATTATAACAGGTTAAGTTTATTGTTTATTTATTTATTAAATACTATTTGGTATATGAAAATTCATAATTAATTCAATCCATATTTAGATCATAGTGATTTTTATAAAAGCAAAAACGAATATTATATTAACAAAAATATAAATGAAAAAGATAATAATGCATATAATGCATCAACATCAGGTAATATTTCAAAAAGAGAAGAAAAGTTTAATATTGACAAAGATGATGACGAAAATGAAAATATCGATATTACCAAAAGTAAATTTGGACTGTTTAATAAAGATCAGATAACTGATACAAAAAAGTTTAATTGTAGTCACAATAATATTATCTTTGGAAAAATGCCAACAAATAATAATAATAAAGTCATAATCAAAAAATTACACGATAATAAAATTACAATAAATGTAAGTAATGGAATATTGTTATTTTTTAAATTCTTTTTATTAATAAATTAAATTTTATTTCAGTTAAATAATTTGTTAAGTAAACAATGTAATAATATTATCAAATTTTTGGGAATTTATAAAGGTATTTATTATAAAAAAAATAAGTGAATGTTTTATTAAGGAATATTGGTGACCTTTTTATTTAATTTATAGATGAAAATAAATTTTTTTTAATTACACCATTGGCTGAAGGCAATTTAAGAGATTATTTAAAAAGTAAAAATTATTCTTTAAAGGAAAAGATTAAAATTGCAACAGATATAACAAATGGAATACGAGTTTTACATGAACATAATATTATTCATGAAAATTTAGTAAGTAATAAAGTTAATCTTAATATAATGAAATTTTTTAATTTAAAATTTTTTTAAATTATAGCATCCAAAAAATATTCTTATGTTTGATGGAATCGCCAATATCTCTGATTTACCATTACCATATGAGAAGAAATCCATATATTTTGATGAGCATTATTTTGAAAAAATTGGATATCTCGATCCAGATTCATTATTAAATGAACATTTTGAAAAAAGGAAGTCTATGGATATATATAGTTTAGGAAGTCTGTTATGGGAAATCATGAGTGAACAAGTACCATATTCAAAAGATAAAAATATAGGAATTGTACAATTAATTCATAAAATTAAAGAAGGTCACAGAGAAGATGATATTTCTAAAATTCCTGATATTCCTGCTGAATATATAGATCTTTATAAGAAATGTTGGGATAAAAATAGTTTAGACAGACCAAGTATTGAAGATGTATATAAAAACTTTCACATATTGAATAACCAATTATAAAATAAATGATTGTTATTACAAAATAGCGCTATAATACAAAATATAATGTATAGTAGAACGTTTCTGGAAAGAATTGATACGCTACATTAGATGATTTACTCTATAATCTAAAAGTTAAAAGTTAGCAATAATTATCAATTTCCAACCAATTCGATTTATCTGTTTCATTACTATTATCTAAATAGTTAATATTAATTGTTATTTTAATTTATAATGATTATTTAATCGATAACATAAAATAAAAAAGGGTTACCTCCTATATCTAGAATGTTTCTTACATCATTGACAGAAATATCGTCGATTTTACTTAAAACTTCGATAATTTGTTTAAGTGTCGGCCGTTTTATTGGATCCTTACGCCAACAAGTTGTATAAAGAAGTGAATAATTTGATATCTCGGGCACTTCCTCACGTTTACCATTTATTATATTTAATGATAAATATAAAGTTTTATTTTGAAATTTACACATAAAATTTTCAAATGGTATTCTACCAGATGATATTTCCCAAAAAATGACACCTAAGCTGTAAATATCTGATTTTTCATTTCTTTTATAAGTTTTTTTTGCCATATTGTCTAAATAATTAGGATCGGTGAATTCGGGTCGACAACGGCCATAATCAGTATCGATTACGCTTTCTGATGATATTGCTTCACCAAAATCAGTGATTTGTGCTATAAACTCAGGCTTATCTTTATTCCAATGTATTTGGTTTATGACTATATTTTCAGTATGCTTTATTAAAAAAAAAAAGTTAAAATTAAATTATATACAGTACGAGAAGTTAATTTAATCTCACCAGGTCACGATGAATGATATCACGTGAATGCAAACAATTAAGTCCTTTGACTATGTCATACGAAAGTTTATATTTGATTTGCCAATCGATATGTTCTTTTTTAACTTTCAAAAAATTTCGAAGGCTATGAAAGTTGGCATATTCCATGACCATCATAAATTTTTCGTCGTCTGTTAAAACAAAAATGGGAATAAATTCTTGCGTCCCAACTTGTTGATATAGAAAATAGTTATTTAAATTAACCTTTTGTTAATCCAAAGAATCGTATAACATATTCACTCCAATGACATGAAATATGCATTTTTACCTACGCATTAATTGTTATAAAATTAATAATTTTTTTTTTTTTAAAAAACAGAATAAAATAAGAAATAACAAACAAGTTACTTCTTGTACAAATTCTTGAATATCGTAATCTTTTAATTTCTTTATTACAACTAATTTATCTGAATATTGCCAATCCGCACATTTTATATCAGATAATCCACCTTCGTTAAAACATTCTGCGTTCTTAAAATCTTCATAATTAAATAGTTGAATATGTTGATGGTTTATAGCATCCTCAATCCACGGCTCAGACATAATTATAGAGAAAAGGAGTTTTTTTAAATTCTATTTATATCTCAATTCTGTTACACAAATATTGTTTTAACGAGTTTAACATCTTGCTTGCTTGGTTGCACAGGTTGATGGATCGTACAGCTGTCGCGACAAGATAAATTCTGTTGTAGCCCATGTCCCAAATCAAACTTGGGAAAATCTTATATCCGAAACTTGACCATGTCCCAAACTAACCCGGTCTTAATGGTAGTTTGAGACGTTAAACATTTAAAATTTACTAGCTTGGTTTGGGATATGGTTAAATTTCGGACATAGGATTGTCCCAAGTCGGATTTGGGACATGGTTACGTTTGGGCTACAACACCCTGGTACTATAGGCAGCACTATACAGTACATAGAATCTCTCTCTCAAAATTCATCAAAATGGCAAAAAAATTTAGGCATTGTAAGAATTTGTGTCTATTAGGATTATGATGCAAACTAATTTTTTCATATGTTATGTTTGGGTGTTCTGTTGGCATAGTTTAATAAATCAGTAACTGCAAAGTGATTTTATAATTTCTTAGCCATAACCAGTGTAACGTCTTTGCAGAAATTTTTAAAATTGAATCCATATCATGACCAAGTTGGAAATTTATCATAAACCTTATAACCAAGATTTGGTTACAATATAGTTTAACATCATTACAATATGTTTAAGCAAATTGTATATACTAGGCAATGGAAACCATTGTAAGTTCAGAGCTTTGAGGAAAAAACTATTTGTGTGACATTATTTATTGTTATTGACATCAAAACAATCAAAATAACAATTTTTATTCATCAATTTATACATGCAGACAACCAGAAATCGCCACATGATCTTAATCATTTATTACCTTGTGTAAACATATACTAGGCAATGGAAACCATTGTAAGTCCGGAGCTTTGAGAAAAAAAACTATTTATGCGACATTATTTATTGTTATTGGTATATCTTGTCCAACGTAACATCAAACCAATCAAAATAACAATTTTTATTTGTCAATTTACACGTGCAGACAACCAGAAATCACCACGTGATCTTAATCATTTATCACCTTGCGTAAACATATATAGTCCTTCGCTTCGCTCTGGATAATAATCCTTTGCTTTATTCTGGATAATAAAGTTGATGCATATTAAGAAAATTGTTACCTGATTTAACAAATATAGTATTTAAACTTATATTAAACTTATATTAAATGTATATTAGATGTATATTAAACTTATTTTAAAGTTATATTTTTGAAATGACAGATAATTTGTAAAGTGTTCTATAAACTTTATTTAAAAAATATTAAATTATTCTATTTTAAATCTAATCATACTCAAATCTATTATTATTCTGTAAATAAACTTATTTTATTATTAAACAAATAAATTAAATTTATAAAAGAAAGTTTTTGAAGGTATTTTAAAAATATATGTCTAAACTTTAGGGTTCTAACAACAAAGTTAAAACCAGTATTCTACAAAAAAAAGGACAAAAAATATTATTAAAATATTTTTTAAAAGTAATTTCAAAATTGTTTTGAAATTCATTTGGATTCTAGTATCAAAGAGAAGTTAGATTCTTACTAAAAAAATATACTGAAACTTATGAATTTTTAAGAACAAGTTATCTGAAACCTAAAAAAAGAAATTAAATGAATGTTAGTAAAAAGAAAACAAAAAATAAAAAGGTAAAAAAAATCACTAACCTTTATTTTCAAAAGAAAACTGTTAAAACCTAAAAAAGAGAAAAATCACAAAAAAAAAGAAAAGCTAAAGATTTAAAAGAAAAGGTAAAAACTAGTAAAGAAAATAATAAAAACAAAAAAGTGAAAGAATAAGTGAATACCAATATTTTTATAAGAAGAACTGCTAATTCTAAAAAAAAGATTGAAATATAAGAAAATAATAGTAATTAGTAAATAATGAAAATAAAAAAGAATTTAAAAAAAACCAAAAATACAACCAAAACTAACCTTCATTCTGAAAGGTATTACTGAAATAAATAAACATATAAGTGAGTTTGGTTCATTTGTAATATCATGTGTTATTGCTAAGCCACTCTAATTAAAAATTATTCAAAATAATTCTTCACCATACTAAAATAAAGATAAAAATTGTTCAAGAAGCAAATTTTCGCTTCTTTTAATGTATATCTTTAAAAATATCTTTATACATAAGAAATTACAAAAGAAAAAAAAGAAGTTAGAATAAAATTTTTTTAAGAAAAACATGACAGAAAAGAAAAAAATAGAAATAGAAAAAATATCTAAAAAATAAAAAAAAACTATTTACTATAACTATTTATACAACTTATAAAATGATCTATCATAAGTTAAATGGATTGTTAACTATATTAGATGGCTGGGTTAGAATGGGATTTTATACTAAGTTTTTTTTGTTTTAATATAAAGTAAAATCAAAAAAAAATTTTCAATTAATCTGCAAATTCACATGATATAAAAGCTCATACATGCTAATCAATTTGATATTACATAAAAAATATTTTACTAAGAAAAAATGTTTATAATTGCAATAAACCAAACCCACCAATATGAAAGAAGATAATTACACAAAAAGAAAAAAATTTAAAATAATAATTTTTTTAAGTTTTAAAATTTAGACAATTTTTTTTAAAAAAAGTTAAATACTATTTTTTTAAGAATTTTTAAAAAAAATTTTGAAACTTATTTATATAATTGAAGCTATATCAGGAAATATTTTAATATGAAAATTAGCATAAATTTACATAGTATAATATTTTATAAGTTTTTCCAAGTTTTTGTAAACATAATATTATGTAACTTTTTATAATATTTTGAAATTGGTGATTTCTATTTGTACACAGGGTGTCTGAATACAGGGTCATAATTCTGGCCAGAATTAAATGATCTGTAATAAAATTGCCTTTTGGGAATTTCGTATAACCCAAAATTTGATTTTTGAGAGAAATAAAATTGCTTTTTAGATCATATAACATAGTACAATATTCCAAAAAAGGATATTCTGGCCGGCATTATGAAATCTGGCCAAAATTAGGGAAGTGACGAATAAATGTGATGAATATGATTTCACACCTTAAAAAAATTCTAAGTCCCTAGAATAAATAGAAAAAATGAAAACAGAAGGTATGATATGGGAGTGATAAATTATCATATAGTAAAAATCACGTGACTCGTATCCAGACATCCCGTGTAAACTTAGAAATTTTCTTTGAAATTATATGTTTTGTAATATTAAGTAATTTTATAATGTGTAATATTAAGTAATTTTATAATGTGTAATATTNTGTAATATTAAGTAATTTTATAATGTGTAATATTAAGTAATTTTATAATGTGTAATATTCCAAAATTTTACGTAAATGTAATATTTCATAAATATTCATAATATTTTGAAAATATACATTTATGTAAAATTAAGTAATTTTATGCATCATAAATTATTTAATATTATGAAACATAATTCTTCAAAGTTTTTCAGAAATAATACTCCATATCTTTTCATAATATTTTTTAATAATGATAATTATCATAGTTTTCAAAATCATACTATCCCTAATTACCTCAAGAGCATCCCAAAAAATTCTGCAGTCACATGATATTTACTAATTAAATATGTATAAGCACGTGAAAGCATGTGGCATACCTGTAATAAATAGTATGTGACAAATAATTTTTACCACGTGAAAAAATTTTAAGTCCCTCAAATAAATAGTAATTTTGAATACCATCCATGTATCATGCCGATGACAATTATTTATAGTCACGTGACTGCAAAATTTTTCAGGATGCTTTTGGAGTAGTTACTACCCCTACAGATCACCTGATAAAAAAAATTATTAGATTTTCCTAATAAAAGTGAAATACACTTAGAAAAAAAACTGCTATACCATGATTACTTATGATTTTCTTAAGATTTTCACATCTTTTATGACTTTTATATATAATATATTCAAATATAGTTTATTGTTTTTGAGTGGTTGTTGAGATTTCTGATCCAAATTTTTTGATTTCTATTGATTTTCTTTATTCTCTACCAATTTCTTAATGCCGGTGGCTTTTAGTAATAATTTAAAGTGAAGAATAGTATATTTACATTATGATGGCTTTTCTGCAAAGCAAATTGCATAAATACTCTATATAAGTAAGTATACTATAAAGAAGATTTTAAAAATCTATAGAAAATGGAGGTGTGTGGTTGATCCATGGTTAAAAAAAGCTGGATGATGTAAAATTTTTTAATGGAGACAATATAAAGGCAAATGTTATAGCTTATTTTTTATATAAGTTATCTCATTTATCAATAAATTAATATTATCAATATTAGGCATTACGACAACTTGTGGCCAATAATGTAAATTGGTATTTAGATAAATTTGTATCTAAAATGGAGATCTTAACTGGAAAAAAAGTATCTATTCTAACATTGTAATGTTCTCTTTGTTTCTGTAATATTATACGAAAAAAAGTAAAATAAAGAAGTAGTTGAATTTATATATTATTATTCTCTTTAATTAATTTTATTTTACAATTAGCTTCATAAAAATGCTAAGAAATGAAATAAAATACTTCACAATGCATTTATTGCTAATATAGGAGTTAATTATACTCCTAATCAACTAATTTTTTTGGATGAATCTGCCAAAGATAAATGAAGTTTATCATGTAAATATAGATATTCTTTTATAAGTACTCGTGCAAGAAAAAAGATAGTATTTGTGTATAGCAAAAGATATACAATTTTGCTTGCATTATCATTACAAAGATTCATAACAATTGATATTATGAAAGGAAGTTATATTAAGGAGTGGTTTAAGAACTTTGTTATTTCTGATGTGATAAAATTTTTTATTTATAGATTAAATACAATAATCTTATCATACTAATTTCTAATTCTTATATCTTGTATCTTTAGCTATCCAAGATGAATCCATATTCAGGTCCTAATAGTATCATTATTTTTAATAATACAAGAATTCATTATGATAAAGAATTAATTGAATATTTTCAAGCATTTAACATATGTATAAAATGTTTCTCTTCTTATTCTTCAAACTTAAACCTGATTGAAACTGCTTTTTCAGTAATAAAAAGTTTTTTAAAAAGAAATCAGGATTTTATAGTAATCCTATTTATGCTCTTTTTATAGCAAGTTTTCATATTACAATTGCAATGGTGAAGGGTTTTTTAAAGGAACTGTATATATATCTTTAAATAATAAATTATATAAATAATATAGATCATAAATAAATATTTTTTATACATTTATAAAAATTATTATCATGAAAATTTATTATGCTTTATTTAAACTATTATATTATTTTCAATACAATTATCATATTTTATTTATATTGTTTTGTTGCAGCTTGAATAGTTTTACATCAACCAATAGCCTTTATACTGTTAGAAAATAAAAATCACATGATTTGTAGATCATGT
>QKYT01000487.1:57182-81483 GCA_003550305.1 Glomus cerebriforme | reverse complement strand
CTGTTTTTACTAAGTACAGTTTTTTTTACAAGGTGTGAAATCCTATTTGTTCATCATATGGATAATTTCTTAATGCCGTAATGCCGGCCAAAAGTCACGTGGATATGGCGATTCTGGGGTAAATGGATCCAATTAGAAAAGATCCCGATCTGTGTTTATCCTTGCCCGTGCACGTGTAAGAACATTAACTATATTCTCTTTACGCTCTCTGCTGATAGGTGATAAACGGACTGCTCAATGNTTCTCATCTCTTGGGCTTAGCTTTCTTTCAAGAGGATGGGTACCAGGTTACTCGTCAGAAACAAAGTGATAGACTAGTAAAATGATATAAAAGAACAATTATGATCTTATTTGATTTTATGTATCGGTCTATCGAATTTATTACAAAATAAGATTTGATTATAATCATCAATAAGAGTAAGTCCATGGAATTCCGTTGAAACTGAATCGTCTATATTATGTAAATTAATAAAATATTGATTTTTACTATAATTACCATATCATATTTCTTGGTATAACTTATTAAACTGATAAAAAATCAAATATTCGAATGTATGTTGTATCATGTTGTGTTTCGATCCGAAAGATCTGCAGATTCGACTATGAGTGAGCAATAATAGTAAAGATGGTCGACGGTCTAGGACCTGCATTCTAGTTTATTAATCTTAAGCTATTTTGAGAAAATCCCTGCAATGGCAGCAGAGGTTTTATTAGTTTAATTGTGAAAATGTCATTACCATTTTAAAAGCCATAAGCCATAGACAATGAGAAGATAACACAAAACAAAGATAATCCATCTTGTCAATAGAAATTTGTACAGACCACAGTACATTTCACCCTTTCTAGTGCTGTCAGAATTCGTCACTAAAACGGTGTCATTTGGAGATCATTCATCCGTAATCTGTTAGCAGTCTGTTAGCTGAATTAAAAATTATTGGCCATTTACTATGGATATGATGCGTCAAATCGGCCCATATTAATAACAGATAAACAATAATTAATAATTCTGGTCAGCATTACACATCACATGATATAATTCTAAAACTGTGGCTTGTCTTGATCTTAAGGGAATAAGATATTATATCAAAAACCATTACAAAGAAGTTCCAATGCAATGATACATCAAAAATTCAAATACACACTTTATTAACAAATTTTTTTAAATGATGTAACATTTAAAAATTTTGTATAGTCATTATATTGAGGGTTATTTGTCTCAGCACGAACGAAATTATTTGAGAATTACTATTATATGTTGTAAGATTTCCCAAAGGATTTCCGTTTAGCAAAGTGTGATATACTATTATGAATGAAATCAATCAATATCATAACTAAATTAAACCACTTATTTATTAATTATTTATTAATTATTTTCAATTGATTACATACTGTAGATATAACTTTGACGATTCATTTTGCCCAATTTGATTTGCCTAGAACTATGAATTTTTGTAAAATAGCTGGAGGAAAACCAATAAAAAAAATAAATAAATCAAACAAAAAGCCGCTACTTCAAAGCTCGTTTGGAAATAAATGGTCTGGCTCGTAAAATCGGGTAATTATCATGGACATGACAAAAATGCAAATTTGAATTGGAAGACTTTTACGTCAAAAGATAACTCCATATTATTTAAAGGACTCTATTACAAAGAGACATCAGAAGAATTAATCAAATACTTTCCAATTATTCTAAACATTAAAATCTGAATCCAGTTCAACCCCAAAATATCAACAAATTAAAACTAGTTTAGAGTAGCAAAGGAAATTAATATAAACAAACAGGCCTCGGTAATTTTTATTCTTTGTATATATTCACAGTGAGAATTGCCAGGTCTTGAAGTATTGAATCGACAGAACAGTGAGTATTTTTTTGAAATATTATTTTCTATTTGTTCAAATCGAATCAATCCGGCCTGAGTTAAATTGGTCCATGTTTTTTTTTGTATTTGAAATAGGTTTGTCTAAATCCAACATCATTCCCATCATTACATTAAAGTATACCGGTCATTATTAAGTCTAAAAGTTATTAACCTTCGGTAGTTCGGATATTGTAAAGAACTGACTGGCAAGCATTTCAACTAAACTAGTGATTGCTCAACATAAGGTATCTCCATTGCAAGTTCTGTATTCTGATGTAAGAAGAATAATCAATGAGAAGGTACAAACAACAAAATAATTAGAAAATTTGATGATAATTTCACATGGAAAGTTGATTACCTTGGAAGTTCATGAAATTAAATTAAACACAATGCAATGAAATATCAAAAGAAGAATCCGATTTCTTTTTTTCTTTGGAGTGGAATCGTGTTGTAATATAAAATTCGTGATATTTTAGGAAAAGCTGAATTTTGTACAAATTTAGTTTTCGTAATCTTCCTTAATAAGAACCAACCTACTCACGGGAAGATATGACTTGTTACGAAAATCGATAACGAATCACAGAATACAAAATTTTTAAACGTACTTTCGTAATTATTATATTCCTTATGATATTAAAAAATAGTTTGATTATAAATCCTCGAGAAGCAGACCGTCCAACAGCTAAATTCAATAATTCAATATAAATGAATAGATGTAAAGTAAATTGAATACAAATTTAAGAATTAATAATTAACTTTAAAAAGCAACAAACAATGTCATCACAATTAAAATTTTTATAGATGGAAAATTTTCAGCTCGTGTTGAATACTTATTATTTAGTATCTCAAAATTTTTTCTAAAATGATGAATATTATCTGCAAATGATCGCCAAACCAAAATAAATTGTTAAAGTTGAATATAAACGTCTTGCTAATAAAGAAGCTTATAATGAAGTTCTCAATAAATATCACCTAATTCTTAATGAAAAAGAGAGGAAAATAGAATATTATTTCCTTTTAAAACAAATTCGAAAAGGTTCCTCGAATATCAAGAAGTTAATAAATCAACTGAGGAATAAATTCAACCTACCTGCCTATTTACTCACATCTACTATTTCTAATCCAATTATTTCTCATGAAAAAGAAATCATTACTCATTTCGATTTGATCGACTTTAACATTCAACTACAAATTTTGATCTGATATTTCCTACTTGAATCAAATTTCCAATATGAATTCGACATCGAATTTTCCCAGAACAACTTTATCCAATTTCGAAGATGTTAGAGATGTATGCATATAGTGCGATAAAATAAATTTATTATTAAACTTTTATTGTTGATTTTAGTTTCTCTTATTAAAAAATTATTTTTAATTTCTAAGATACTAAAAAAAAAAATGTTTTTTATAAATATGGGAAGTATATATATTATTAAAGGATAAATTATTTTTAGAAAAATAGTAACTAAATGTATTAATATGCTTTCATATGTTTCGCAAAATTAAAGATACAGTAGATAACAAGAAACTTATAATACGTATAAATAATTTAAATTATATATTATCAATAAATCTATGGTAACAAGGGATGAAAATACTCTGCATGATCTTGTATTTTGAATTACGCGTGTGATTAGTATATATTTGTGATATAAGGACTGCATAATATAAAAATTTACACATTTTGTACTTGTACTTTTTAATATTAGTTTTTTATATCGCCAAAAATATAAAAAACTCGCTATTACGTACGATAATATAAAATGTTGATACAATCCTCTGTATAATATTGTTCAACAATTATTGTATTTATGTTAAAAGTTTCAGATTAAAGCATGAATAGATGATTTAATTTTTAATTTGACGCGTGATCAATTTGACGTGATATTATTGTTATCATATGCTTGATTATTTTATTTACATGTTTAGAATCATGATTAGATGTTATAAATTCCTTAAGAGAAATTGAGTAACCGCCTAACCGGCTTTGAAATTAGATGAAACAAAGGAAGAAAAGATTATAAAATTTCACTGGCAAACTATAAAAGCATACATAAAGAAATATCTCTTCCCCCTTCCTGAAAATAAATTTATCTAAAGTCCTATCGTTCTATTTTAGTTAATGCGCATCAATAATGGATTAATAAGGCAATATTAAAAATTCTTTTGAAGATTTATACTTTTTATTTTGTTCCAGCTTTTGAAAATAATGCAAATATAATTAGTTATTGTCTTTACATATAAATATGATATTCAAATTTATAATACAGCTGTTACTTATTAAGTTGCTAAATAAATTAAGTCAATATTTTTTAATAACGTGTTGATATTCAGTTTGTTCATGTTCATTTTCTTATGCATATACTGAACCAATCATATTTAATTGGGACATACTAGGTATTTTTTCATTGTTTTTTTTTTTGTTCCACAGTTTTTCTTTTTATTTATATTAATATTTTTTCCGCGTAATAAAAAGTTATCTATATTCGTGTCACAGTAAGATTTACATAATGCGTATACTAATCTTAAGAATGAGATCACAAATATGCATATAATTGCTGCGTTAGGTCATGAAAATGCTTTGTTGAAAATCAAAAGAGGCGACAAATTTGAAATTATTTTTTTTTTAAATAAAGAAGAAAAGAAAAAAAACAATCAATAACATTACTATGTACTAAAGCGCTCTTTTGCCTTACTAGAACCAGAAATAACAATTGAGTTAGTTTATATCATACACCGCAAATCTTATTCCGAGTAATGATAAATTTGTCTTATTGTATAACTTAATTGCTTTGTTTGATTTTCAATATTTAATGAATGGGTTAATCGAGTCTAATTAGGAATTTTGTATAATCAGAGTATAGTCAGATAACATTGGTTACACAACTTTCAAAAAAGAAAAAAATTCACAGATCGTGATATGTAAACAAAATATACAAAATATTCATCCGACATTCTTTCTTTTAACTTTTGATGTAATAATTCACTTTCTAAGCTTAACTTTCATCGCAATATATTTATTTCTTTTTTTATACTTTCAATTAAAATAAATATATTGCGATGAAAGTTGATGTTGAAAAAATATATATATCATGTGATTTTCACACATATAAAAAATGATGGGCAATGCTATTGTTTATTTAGGATTAGGCTGATTGTTTAGGATAGGCTGATTGTTCATTTTTTAATAAAGTGATTGGGTTAGTTTATAAACATAACTACAGTTTAAGATGCAGTATATACTGTAAGGATCATATTAACATCTTATCATTATCGGTACAGAGAATTTATATTCGTTATCGGATTAAATCGGATTTGACGACGATAAAAGAACGTTTACCTTTTTAAGAGAACACTGTGTATGTGAATTTAAAAGTTTAATCAATTTATATTTATTCATATATATGGAAATTTTTATATTAGGAATTAAACCAAAGTTCTTTACAAGATAAATTACATAAGTGTGTCACAAAATTTAAATACATTTCTATAATCCAGAAACAATAATGCATTGCGTGATGAAATCACGATATAATTTGTACATTGTCTCGAAATAATTTTGATTTTTTTGAATATATATATTATATAATCAAAAAAAATTAATTCATTATTTCTTTCAAAATTGAAATATATCCAAATAATGGGGAAAAATTGAACAAAGATCTACAAGTGATACATTTATGGAATTTGAATGTACTGTACAAGGTACATTGTTTTTTTTTACTATTAAAACCACGTCCAAAAAAGTTCATTATTTCGGAGCGTTCTCCTTCTTTTTCCTTATCTTTATAGAAATTTATGTAATAAATACGCCATGTGTAATATAAAACTTGTTTTAATTTAGGTAAAGAAATTATTTTTTATCGTAAAGAGGCTTTATTTGGAAGGTGAATTTTTATGTGCTTATTATTTCTCTAATTTTGTATGTATATTGAATTAATTTTCATTTAATAGGGAATAATATAATCAACTTTATCTTATGGCTAGTAATATCGCGCGATTTTGCCCATGAAAACTGTCGGTGTAACTGTATGACATTATTTACTTTAAAAAAAAAAATATTTATAATAATACTCCGGATTCAAATTAGCCGTTATTTTTGTGAAAGAGATTTGGTTAATAATATGCGAGAAATAAATAATCAGCCCAAAATTTAGAAGAATCTTGTGGAAAAAAAAATTTTTTTTTCGTCTACATAACGCATATGTTTGTGTAAATTTGCTATTTTGTTTCATCTCATCTAATCAGAAGACGCGTTAAAATATAATATGAACGTGAATTTTTTTTCTTCTCATGCATGAGTCATATGGAAAATAATTCCTTTAATATACCGACATAAACAACCTTTGCAGTACTTTTATATATCTTTTTAACCGATATGGTAAATATTTATGGTGATCAATTCAAGTAGAAAAATTTTGTTTATATTATCACTCGTACTAATACTAATATACCTGATACGGATATGTATGTAATGGTCACATTTATGATTACGTTTAGGACTTAAAAATTTAAATTTATATTGTATGACATGGGTATTATTTAAACAGTACTTTTGTCGGTTTTTTTTTCCTTACAGGTTTTTCATTATAAAAAGACATTGTTTACAAAGAATATTTTCTCTTGACTTCAAAAAAAAAGTCACGGTAACAATAACAATAAACATCTTTTTTCTTTTAATTCATTAATTATGGAAGAACTTATTTTCGTTGAAGACGGTCCTACAGGAAAACCGGCGGCGACCTCTCGAAATAAAGCGGCACGTATGAAGAGAGCCACAAACAACCATCCAAACTTCAAATTACCTTTCCCTCCAGATATTACTCCAAATGAAATACTAAAAACTAAGAAAAATATCGTAAAATCAAAGGCGGCAAACAGTTTTATGATTTATCGACAAGTTTACGTGCGTGAATTGCAACGACGAAATCTTTCGTTTGCTATGACTGATATTTCAGGAATTATCTCTGAAAGATGGAAGCTTGAAGAACCTCATGTCAAGGATTTCTATAGAAATCTTTCTCAGGAAGCAAACAAACTCCACAAGTCGAAATATGGAGTTGTACCCGTTCAATCTCGTAAAAAAAACGGTCCCAAAAAAGGAAAAAAAAATCCCATAAATTCCAAGAATGAAACCAAAAATTTATCATCCACCAATGCAGATGATATAAATTCAAATATTTTTAGTTATTATCATCATCCAAACCCTTATAATACTTTTATACCATCTCCAATCTTTCCATATTTCAACTATGAATTATTACCATTTCAACCTTCTGACTACCAAACACCACAATCAAAATATGATTTTTTACATTCTGCTGTTGAAGAAATTTTTCAGTTTGAAAGTACCGATTATATTCGACCTGACCAAATACTACAACAAGAAATATGAACCGTATACGTATATGTATATATTTACCTTTACCTTTTATATCTACCCTTTAATGATAAATTTCTACAATGTATTTTTTTTTTATTTTCATTTGTACATTTATTTTCTTTTTTTATATTGTTACTCTCATAAACATGTATATACGTATACTATACTGTATATTATTTTTTTTTCTCTTTTCGATAGTATTCATTTATTTTGGATTCGCAAAAAAAAATACAATAGATTTTTTTCCTAGAATTTAAGAACTTGCATAATTAAATTATGATTATGCAAGTTCAAAAATATATATGAATTTTATTTACTAAGTTAAAACATTAAGATATTGTTATGTTTATATAAATAAAATAAATAAATAAAGCGTTTATACATGTATGCGTTAAAAATTTTTTTTTTTTCTATTTGGATAGAAATATTGTGATTATGATATAATAAATGTTATCATGGTTTCAATCAAGAGTTAATGTTTGTAAGTCTGGTCAAATATTCACTTCAATTAATATCATTAATTCAAAGTACTCTCTTGAATTACAACATTTTTCTGCATCACCTACGAAATTATTAAAAAAAAAAAAAAAAAAAGTCTACAACCAATAATAATTCAGCTAATTTACTAACCTTAATTAGTGATGGTAACCCACCATAGGTTTAAAACAAGTTAGCCCAAATTCATTTATCAATTTTTGATCGTCATTATTAGAATATTTATTATTTATTTGAAACCTCCGGAGTTCGTTGATCACCGAACAATATGGTTGACAGCTCTACGCAAGGGATTTCGCAGGAAAACTCCGATAGTTGATATGCGGCTCGCATTGTAATGTATATATTTGCTGAACTGATCTTTGTTGTCGTACATTATAAATCATTCATTATGATCATCTGTTAAAAATTAATACCGGACATATATTTTATCTCCGGTAAATAAGGAGTAACTACATCCGATTAGCCCATAATTATGTTCGTTTTATACTAACAAGACAACAATTAAAGATATTTAATTTAAATATTACCCATGTTAAAATACAAAATACAAAATACCAATATCATACTGTTTTCCCGATTTAGAATGTTAATAATAATAAAATCAAACTTTATCATTGATATACTGTATTAATGAAATGTTAAAAACGTTCAATAAAACATCCCATAAATGGTTTTGCGCGCCTAGAATTTATTAAATCTCGACATAAAAAGCTTATAATAGAAGATCGATTTATTAAAATAAATTTCATCATAGCTTTGATTGTTTTTACCTTTTGTAATTATATTTGTAATAGTTTTCAAATTCTCCGTTAATCATTATTATTACTCGCAGAATGACTGGAATTTTCGATGCGAAAGTTTGGTTGGATTGAAACTGAACCGAATTTACATAAATTTCAAATATCGATTTCTATCGGTTCAACGTCTGTTTTGATCGTCTAAAGAATAAGTTATCATTTTTTTTTTTTTAAGAAAAACGAATGTTCAACTTCTTATACGTTTAACTGTATATAAAACTTTTAATATTCTATAAATTCTATTGTTAAATTACCTTTCGTCGAGCTACAGAATTGGTATATATCATCCTTTGTTAAAATAAAATCTCAAAATGGATTCAGATTCAGTTAAGGGAAGTATCATTAGTCGAAGAGGTACAGTACTCTGGCATCCATAGCAGTAACTTATCCAATTTCCATTAGATGTTCTAAATCTTTTCCCCAAAATCAAGTGCCCATTATAAAAATTAGGAAATCCATTTGATTTCTATAAATGAATTTCATGCACATCCGCCCACTTCGAGTCGAAACTGTTAACCAAAACATTTTGATAGTTTCACCTTTTGACTTTCGACTTTTGCTCTTATTCTCCAGTTTCATTTCGCTATTCAATAGATATATCCCATGTGCGCTCAGTATTGAGGTGTAATTAATGTATCCAAGGCTGCAAAAGAATGCAAGAATGCATGTGGAGGGAGGACGTTACATAAAAAACAAATACTGTAAAATGACGCAGTTTCTCTATCACACTGTTAAGTAAATTGAACGAAGAGAAGATTTCATGATCTGATGATCAGTTCGGGGCTGAATTTCTTGAAATAATTGATAATTTAGTTATTGGTAATAATAATATGTATTAGCTGCAAAGGATTTTTTCGTAATAAAAATCAAAAAAAATGATCATTTATCGGAGTTATTTCCAGATTTTTTTATAGGGAGATGAATGGTAAATTTGGGATTTTTGTGTCTGAGAAGTTTTCTGTTGAGGTTAAAATCGTTAATAGACTGCCCTCCGTACGTTAGGTCTGTGGCTGGAAGCTTTCGCAAACCGTGACCACGATTTGCTTCCAGTTCTATCATTCACCAAAGTTTACACAAAGAACACTGACCTGTTGCAACTTCTCTTGAAATTTTATTTCTCGTGAAATTTTATCAATCTTAGATTTTCATTGCTATTTTCACAAAAAACACGAATAAGTACGCTAATATCTTCGTTCAATGAATTGTAACATACATAAATAGTTGTATGGGGTGTCTCTTGCGATAAAATTCTTCCCAAGTTGAGAGACTTCCCCATTATGTGTATCGTCACGACCAATATTCTGAGGAGGATTTGAATCGTCTATCGATGGTTTATAAAGTCATGCATTAACAAGATAGAAACTTACTAGCGACATTCAAGCTTTTCAATGGTTTTCTGGGAAAGGGTAGTAAAATTTAAAAAGGTTTAATCCAAAGTTAAAAAGAAAATTTTATTAATTCTTAACAAGCGAGAAGAATCATACATTATTATTCATTTTTATGATAAAGTAATAAAAATCATTTGTATTTTTCTGAGTAGCGGATAACTCGATTCGGAACGGAGCTGACTAACAATATACAACAGACTCAACTTCGCAATTTACAGCAACAAATTTCTCAAATTTATTAACCTTTTCAAATTTATTCATCTTCCATAGCACAACAGATATTGTGAACGTCCTCCTATATTTTATCGTTTTTGTCCTAGAATTGAGCACGTTCTGTTAGTGATTATTCGACAGAACCCATGTGGTCCGACTTTTTGAGGTGGGCGCATCCACAAGTTGGGTTAATTGTCGGTGCTACCATTCGTTCCAGACGATCCATCTTTTGTCTCTTTTCATTAACAGTTACTATACCAATTAGCCACTGCGTGCTGTTTGTGGCAAGGTCTTTTGCTGTAGGGATTAAGGGATTTATGCCCAACCTGACAACCTCCCAACTTTGATTGCTAGTATGCGTGTTTCATGACTAAGAATTATACAGTACAGTATACTGATTTTTTTTCGTTTTTCTTGTATAGAAAAAACATTTAACACGACAAAGTGCGCAATGATATCACAACTAAGCACGGATGACGAAATTGAAGATATTGGACAGAAGCAAAGTACGAGTTTAATAGGATCTGTCTTTGGTGCACTACCATCAGAAGAAGAGGTAAATAAACATGCTTGCACATTAGATTGATAAATGGAGCAAGTATTTGTCTGAGTAAAATGATACCCGTATTTGATCTAGATAAAATTTGCTGATTACTAAACACTTACAGTTTGTAAAAGTTGAATTTCAATATCTTTTTTATTGCTCATCCGATAGGGTATTTTAACGAAGTTTTTGTGAAGGTTTTCGTAAGTTTCTGTAGTATATCCATTTATTGTATACCCACGAATGTAATTTGGGTAGTTTTAGATCAGATGGAGAAATAAATTTAAAAGTTATTACAAACTTTTTGGCCCATCCATATATTACATCCTAAAATTTTATGTCAACACTCATCCACGTTTATGATGACAAAGTATTTTCATTTAATCTGCAGACAAAAGATGAAGAGGCAAACGTAGAAAGTGCACTACGATTAGTTACTTATCTACGTGAGACTGTTTGCATAGACGGGACATGAATTATGTCACTGCTGAACCGATATCCAGCGAAGTTTAATTACGGTCTGAAAGCAGCGTCACTAAAACTACCCAATAAGGCCGTTAAATCGCGAACGTACACCTCGCTCCAAAGGCAGTAGTAGACTGAAGAATTTTCGTAGCACGGATGTACAATATGCCTTGCATGTTCCAGTATCATCAAATGCATTGTACTACATGTCACTAAATGCCACAAATAAATGGTTAAAGTTAAGTTGCGTACTTTCAAATTATTTTTTTTTCTTTAAAAAAAAAAAAANAATAAATAAAAAATGTCAAAGCTAAACAGAGATATTCTTTATTTGATATTTGAAGAATTGCAAAATGATAAAAGGTCTCTTTCTTCATGCCTTTCAGTTAATAAAATTTGGTGTGAAATTATTATTCCAATTTTATGGAAAAATCCTTGGAAATATTTAAAGCATAAAGAAAAGGAATTACTTTTATTAAACGTAATTATTTCACATTTATCAGATGAATCAAAAAACAACTTGAAAAGTCAAGGCTGGACGAACTCATATCAGAGACCTTTATTTGATTATATTAGTTTTTGTAGACATTTAAATTTATATAAAATCAAAATTATAATTGAACGGTCTGCTAGTGATGAAGAATCTATATCTATACTTGAAAATGAAATATTCAACCTTTTTATCAATGAAAATATAAAATATAAACATCTTTATATACCTATTCAATTTAATTATCCAATACATCTTAATCCTAAAGCCAAACACTGCTTTTCAGATATTGAATTCCTTAGTTGTCATGCTAGCATAAATGATAATATTTTAATTGGATTAACAGAGATATGCAAATATGTTAAAGAAATTAATCTTTTTATTGGATTATTTAATAATAATTACGGAATTGTTAATTTAATAGAAGCTCAAAAAAACTTACAAAATATACGTTTTATCGATTATTATCAACAAAATAGAGATGAATCATTTTGTATAATTCTCGAAAATTCCTTGATCGAACATGCAAATACCGTACAAAATTTAAAGATAACTAAACCATTTAAAATCATTCCTTCATTTTTTGTAAACTTAAAAAGATTAGAATTGGGTGACACATATATCAAATTGATGGAATGGGATTATTTAGAGAAATCATCATTACCATTTTTACGTGTTTTAAAAGCTAGTAATGTACCAATCAAAGTTTTAACAAGCTTAATTAAAAGTACAAGTGGATACCTTATTGAAATAAATATTGATTATATAAATCATGATGATGTTAATAATAAAAGAATTATCCAGGCTATTTATCAAAATTGTCCAAGACTTAATTATCTTAAACTATTGATAAGAAATAGTAATATTCTAGAATTAGAAAAATTATTAAATAATTGTCATTATTTGAATGGATTATGTATTATTGTTGATCGTAATATTATGATCAATTGGAATGGTTTATTTCAAACTTTGGCTAAATCATCACCAGCTAGTTTATTTAAATTTAAATTATGTTCTAATTCTTTTAAAGAATATAACTTAGATTCTTTAAAAGTATTTTTTGATAATTGGAATGATAGACATCCTATTTTATTACAAACAATTCGAATTTTTACTAATCATAAAAATATTAATAATTTAATTATCAAATATAAAGAAAAAGGAATAGTTAAAAAATATGATAATGATATTTCTGGGACTACTTTTGATGAATTTGAATGGATTCAAAAAAAGTCTTAAGTAATTGTATTTTATTTTATTATTATGTATTTTCAATATCTTAATAAATAACTTTGTATTCAGTGATGAATTAGTTTGAAATTTTTTATCAATAAATTTTTACTTATATAAAAAAAAAATAATTGGAAACGGGACAATTGAAAATCTGATTGACCCGATTGATTTCGTTCAAATTAATAAATTATATAAATGGTTATTTAAATCTATTAAATATCCCCATGTTATTTATGTAAGAAACTTTTAAAATTTAACTTTAACATATAAAACTAAGAAAAGTTGCATATAATAATTATCTAATATTAAATATACTATTAATTTCAGATCACATTTTTAATATACAATAACTTAATTTAATAACCGAGAGTCATAACCAAAATTTTCATGATGATAGTTATGATAAGAAAAGATATTAAAATATGAGGTCATATATAATCACCTGTTTATTAAAATAATGATGCAGAAAATTCGTGTTAATTATATCAGTAATTGGACTTATGCAGATTAGATAGAGTAAGACGAGAGCTATCTGATGGATTTTGTTCTGAATAAATTGATGGATAGATGGCAAGATACTGTATTCCCAAGTCTATAAATGTCATATATTTCTCAGATTCTAATTTTGTTAAATTTTTATCGATCATTTTCACATGATGAATCAGATGCAACTAAAGAAGCACTCCGAAAAGTTTTTCTCTCGAAACTAGTTCTTATTATCTCATTCGTGAACATGTTCTTACACTCTGAATCTATGAATTCAAGAATCTCCAACGAACCATCATCACTACCCTGTACTAATTCAGGCTTTGCATAGATGCGTTGATCCTCATAGGAGATAGATTTGCTGATGGCAATCAGTATATCTACTATCTGTTTGGGAACATTAACTGGATTTCATTCTGAACTCTCATTGTGAATAATTAATAATTTGATCCTGCTTCTCAATTTTATCAACGGCTTGTTCTGGCTTCACAATTTGGCTTTAGACTCGGCATTTCCCTCTATATCTGTTTTAATTTTTATTTTCGTATTTAAGTCGGCCTTATCCTCAGCATTCTCAGCCTCAAGTTCGAAGCGCAATAATGTGGCATAGTAAACTATAAACAAACGTTATTTTGTTTTAACACTTCAACAATTACACGATCAACATTGTCTTGAGATATATTTAAAATGGATCTTACCTAATTTGTGCTAACTTCGCTTTTAATTCCAATGCCAGTAAAAAGCTTATAGTCTTTTTCAGTTCTTTTCTTTCTTTTGCAAAGCGTCATCAGTAAATTGGTTTCGAAATAAATCTCTTTCCTAACCTCGCCCTTAAATCAAGAACTTGCTTCTACTACTTTACCATGTACAGAGATTAACTCCTTGTATCAATTGTATAAAGCTTCACCAAAATTAAAATAACAGCTAAATAACATTATATAACATTCCATGTTGCATCTTCATTTTTTAATTCGGCTAGGTCAAACTTATTAGAGTAGTAAAAATATCTGTATCTGTGACCATTTCTTTTGAAGCTTTACTAATTTCCGGAACATCGAACTTTGATAAGTTTTGTTTAGCGTAGATGATTCTTCTCTATTAATCGTCTCCCTGTGTTTTATCAGACGATTTATCGGTAGAGATTTCTTTAGTTATCTATCTTTTTCATGCTAGGACCGGATGGGATAATTTGTCAAGAGTTCTACATAAATTTCCATCGGTGAATCTATGTTGCCCAGCAAGTTGGATATAGCCGAGGATAATTGTAAATTGTCACAGCGTTACACTTTTGTTATAATCAGAGAAAGGACATTTCTCGATGCAAATTCTATGATACACATGCCCGCACGAGAATGTTGTGAGTGTCTTAAGAAGGTGTTATTGTATTCCAAACATGATCAATTCCTTTATCTCTAACAGTTTCGCCCTTGAGTATTGTAAGCAAGAGTCGTAATAATAAATTCCACAATAAAAAGAATTACAACCTAGCATGCTTTTATCAGAGTTATTCTGCAGTCAAATAATTTTTGCTGAAAAATCAAGTAATCGACTAATTTGTCGAAGCAGAGCCCTAAATTAGCCCGTATTAGGATGGGCGAACGAGAGAATTAGGATGCGTGATCGTATCACGAAAATATGATAAACGCAGGTTTTTTTCCATCCAGTCATTTTACAAAACCCGCGATGATCGAAACTGAAAAGCAAGTTTAATTTTAGCATTTATATATAAAATCAAAACGATCATGGAATAATTACTAACCTTTTTCAATTAGGCTTATACGATTAAGATTTTCTGATGATTGGATTACCCGCGGTATGATATTAATCAGAGGACTGCTATTCATTGCTATGTAACTTAAACTTGGGAGTCTGCTGTGATACAGCGTCACTACTGTGGTGGAACCTAAATCAAACTCAAAAAAATTAACATTACATCTTCCCTCCCACACTCTCAAAAGCGAAAAAAAGTATGTAAAATCACGCGAAAACGCGAATTTGCTTTATTATTTATATAAAGATTAAAATTCTCGCCGCTACGTGATAAAAATACAAATAAAAAATTTAATTATTTGGTGGAGAATAAATGAATACATGATATAAGACTTAATAATTGGAAATCGAAGCCTGTGATTGCATACGTCTTTGTTCCACGCTCCCGGATAGTAAATTTGACGAACATCAAATGGAATATTAATAAATGATGATCCCATATTGTTCTGAATTACAGCTTGAAAAGCGTTAACTGTTGCATTCTTAGGAATCGAATTTGTTAGCTGAACTCTTTACCGAGGAAGAACAATAAGCTACCACTAGGAATTATAAGACAAATGAGGATTAAATTGGCATTTCCATTTCCTACTTACAAAGAAACGCGGTTAGTGAAAGTTTAAGTGAAGCAGAATCCTAGTCAAGTCTACTATATAATACTTACTTTAACAAACTTGCTAAAAGAAGGTCATTTGCGGTTTTTACTTTGTGTGAAGCAGGTCGTAAAAACGCCAAGAACTTATCCTAACATTACATTTATATATTTGACGAAATATGGAGAAATTTAAACCCTTTTGGCATGACGATCTCTTTTGCACAACGCTAACGCTAACCTGAAGATCTCAAAATTGCAAAGTTTTCAGCCCTCCATGACATATAATTTCGGCAACAATAATTATTGCGAAGTAAGAGTGTTCCGAAACTAGACATTCTTTCACGTTATTTTCTTATTTATTCAGGAAAAAATAAAGAACAGAAGTTAGTACGTATATTTTTCTTTCAAACATTTATTGACGCACATACCTGTTGCATCTTGCATGATACTATAATAAGACAAATTGCATACTCCGTAATAAAATTAACCGATTTGCGGTCACAACTCCTGAATAATCGAATCGCGCTTGCGCTGCGCAATTGTAATAATATATAATTTCACGATGTAATATGTAAATATTGTACCTTAATATAATAATGATTTCGGGAATTAATATTTTATGCAAATAATCGACTAGATAATTATATAACAGTAATATCTAACTATTATCTTGATAATTTTTATATTTCTTTCTCTTGTACAAATGAGCCACTACTACCTGCAATTGATCTTATTTAAAGTTGGTCTTTTCCAAAACAAATTTCGAGATTGGTTAGTATAATATAATTAATACCAATAAATTTAAAATATAAATACTTTTCTTCTTCATGTCAATTTCATCAATAAAAATATCTGTTTTATATTGTTATGGCGCAGTATAATGCGTTCCATAATCATTTTAATCATAGTGTACCTTGGGCTGAAATTTTTCATGCAGTCACGTGTTTTAAAATAATTATATAAACCCCCCAAAAAATATTAACTGTTAACGCAAAAATTACATCCAATTTAACCATTTTAAATTTTAAAATGATCAAATATCAAAATTTTTTTCTTATATTCAACAAATTTCCCTTGCATCATTAAAAATTCTTTAATTTAATCATGTCACCAATAAAAAAGCCTTATATATTCTTTGTATTAATAAAGAATATCTGAAGTGACATTAATGATACCAAAAACTATAAAAATTTATGATAAAAGAAGAAAATATAAGGAATGTCTGAATATAATTATACTAGCGTTAAACTTTAATTAAAATACTTGAGCACAAAATAATGAACTTATATCAATATTCAATATGTTTCGAATCGGCTAAAAGTTTTTTTATAATTGTTTTTATTTTATTTTCCCTATGAAAATTTCATATATAATATAAATTTTATTAAATAAAAATATTTTTAAATTCTTTATTACTAAATTTTTTTTTCAATGAATATTGATGGAAATTAAAGACTATTAAGATTTTACCAATTGACCAAAAACTTTCTTCATCAATTTATGATTTTAATAATAATTAATCCGCCATAGATTGTTAAGTATCTATTGATGCCACCGGTACAGCCATCATCATTAAAATGGCAGTTCCCAACAGGTGTTTATACAATTTTGTTATTAATAATAAGTGACTGATATTATTCTGATTATTTTAACAGGTTCCTCGGTGAAAGAGCAAAAGTACTGTTCCTACTTCCTGTAGTAAGCAAGCAACCACACAATACTCTCATGTGGGAATTTTCAATGATCTTTGAATTGTTGGGGAAGATTTACTAAGCCAAGCATGGGAATTGACAAATAATATTTGCAAATAAAATGCAACTTCTCTTCCTTATCGGTCATCGTCCCCACGACATCGTAACAACATCCAAGAGGAAAAGGTATATTAGTTTATTATTTAACGAGAAACCTAATGATAAGTTTGTAGATTCTGGAGTAAAGGAAATCAATCTCTTTCTTATTTCCCGTCAGTTGAAAAGAACTTGGTATGCTCAATTTGTTACTATATGTGGAAAGGTTGGTTGTGGATATGGCAAGAATACTTTTATTATTTTATAGACAATTGGAATGAAGAAAAATCCAACTCCTCGTCCAATATCTCATCAATTTTGGTATGATAAATTTTAATTTAATTTGTTAATTATATCCGATCTTTTCGTATTATAAAACTCAAAAAAATATTCTTTTTTTTTATAAACTTCCTTGAATACAGAAGATATTAAAAGCTATCACCTCTTTTTTTTTTTTTTTTTTTTTTAAGATACGGAGACTTCTTAGATTTTTTTTTTTTTTCTACACGACGCTCTTCCGAAAATCTAAAGAACACAATATATTTTGTGGAAACTAACTACACTTCTTTTTTCTTTGTTTTTAATGGGGTATTTGCTGGTACTGCTTTTCATCTTAAAATAAAAGAAGGTTTATTAATTTTCTTTTTTTTTTTTTTTTTTTTGGAACGTAGCAAAATTTTCTTATATTTCGTTAACATTTATTTACATAGATTACCAAAATAATCAGGAATAAATAAGAATAATTACGTGGTATATAGTAATTGGTCATGTCTTCACTGGACAAGAAACGAATACAAATAGCGAATCAAATATACTCGAGAAAATTTACAAAGGTATCTAATGTTAAGTCAACAAAGCAAGTAGTAGGATGTTTTCATGAAGCCATGAAAGAATGTAATAAAAAGAATCTTTCTCCTGTACAAGCAGCAACCAAATTATTTAGTAAGTGAAAATTGATAAAAAATAATTTTTAAGCTTTTATTTTCAAACCTTTAATTTCTTATTTATTCTGCTAAATTCTAGAGCCCACCGTTGAGATCATCTTACATTTAGAATAGAACAAGAGTGTTTACACAATAGAAATGCCAGCGTCCTTGATATCCCTACACGGAAGTTCTTTACGCTAGATGGTTTTGCGCAAAGTATAAGGAAGGAGCAACTTGTATTCAAATTGATCACAACTATTACGTTTCATGAGTATGCACTATTATAATTATTTTAATAATTGGACATTGATATTGGTATATTATTGTGGCGTTCACGATCAATGAACTTGAATAAATTTTATAATACTTCGTCTTGAAATTAAAAAAAAACTTTAGTGATATCATCTACCAAATCAAAAAAAAAAAATAAAAAATAAAAAAAATGAGCCAGAAAAAAAATATATATATATTTCCATTCTCGATCCTTTATATAAATATTTTATTAATTTATCACATTTTATTAACAAAATAATGATGAAATTATTTTTTTATCTGATTTTTCAATATCAAATCACAATCTTTACGATGTTTATATATATATATATATTTCTTTAAGTATTATATAATATAACATATCATATAAATAGATTAAATAGATACAAATAAAGTCTGATTGTAAAGTTAAACAATATTAATTAGTGATTAAAAATAAATAAATAAATAAAACAAAATAATATTAATGATAAATAAAGTAGCGGCCATAATTTACTTAACAAACTTATAATCTTTCTTTTTTTCATCTGAAATCTTTTAATAAATAATAAAATTAAAATGGAAAATGTTACGTCAAAAAGAAATTTTCTTTACGCATGTAGTATATTTAAAAATCTCTATGCATCTTGGTCACTAATCTTAATTTTTAATTTTTACAGTAATAATGATAACACTATCAAAGTAAAGATAAAACAAAGAAAATGATATTTATTAGTAAGTAATTTTTTAAAGTTATACTTTGAAATTGATAATATAAAAAAAATCAAATTACTTACAGGAAATTTAGATAAGATAGTTAGTTTAATTAGATGAAATAGATGTTAAGAAATTTATGAGAATTCATAAAATAGAAAGATTTATTCCAATAATCGTATTAAAAATACATAATAATAATAATATTTGATATAAAAAGATAATAAAAATTAAAAGTAAAAATATTTTAATTAATATGATTTTTTTTGAATCCATTCGAATTCATCAAAAGTAATATCTTGAAAATCATTGTCATATTTCTTAATTATTCCACTTGCTTTATATTTTTCAATTAAATTATTAACGTTCCTACTGATAAACACTTTAATTGTTTGTAATAAAATAGGATGTCTATTTTTCCAATTATCAAAAAATAATTTTAAACTTTCTGATTTAAATTTAGATAACCCACTAGAAATAGAATGAAACTTAAACTTAAACAAATTAGCTGGTGATGATTTAGTTATTATTTCAAATAACCTATCCACATCTGTCATATTACTAATATGAATATATAATCCATTCAAATATTGACAATTAATTAATAATTTTTCTAATTCTAAAATATTACTGTTTCTTATAAATAGTTGAAGATACTCAAGATTTGGGCAATTTTGATAAATAGCCTGTATAATTCTCTTGTTATTAATATTACTATGAGGCGGATATTCAATTTTTATTTCAATAAGTTGTCCACTCGTACTTTTAATTAAGCTCTCCAAATCTTGGACTGAAATATATTTGGCTTTTAAAATTTGCAGGTAAGGTAATGATAAATTCTCCAAACAATTCCGGGTCTTATCGTGACGATTACCATCCAATTCTAATATTTTTAAATTTACAAAACATGAAAGGATTTTTGTGATAGGTTGTTTAGTCATCTTAAAATATTGAATAGTATTTACATGCTTAATCAAGGAGTTTTCAAGAATTATACGAAATGATTCATCTCCATTTTGAGAATAAGTTATAAAACGAATATTTTGAATCTTTTTTTGAACTTCAATTAACTTAACTATTCCATAATTGTTATTAGATAATTCAATAAAAAGGTTCATTTCTTTAATTGATTTGCATATTTCTATCAATATAATTAAAATATCGTTGTTTATATTAGAATTACAACTAAGGAATTTAACTTCTGAAAAACAAAATTTTGCTCCAGGAATAAGATGTATTGGATAATTAAATTGGAGGGGTATATAAAGATGTGTAAATTTTGTATTTCCATCAATGAAAAGAATGAACACTTCATTTTTAATAATATATTTTCCTATAATAGGATATACTGTATCAATTATTCTAATAATTTCGTTTAAATTCAAATGTTTACAATAACTAATATAGTCAAATAAAGGTTTAGTCTCTAAAATTTGAATTTCTAGACTCCTCAAATAATTTTTTGATTTGTCCGATAAATGTGAAATAATTACGTCCAATAACAATTTTTCTTTTTCCGTCTTTAAATAATATTTCCAAGGATTTTTCCATAAAATTGGAATAATGGTATTGCACCAAGTTTTATTAACTAAAAGGCATAAATAAAGTGTTCTTATATCATCTTCCAATTCTTTGAATATTAAATAAAGAACATCCCTGTTAAGTTTCAACATTTTATATATATCACATATATATATATATATATATATTTTTTTAAAAAAAAAAAAACTTTTTAAATAATATGTATGCGCTGGCACATGAATATATTCGTTTATGATCTGTTGATCTGTTGTACAATGCATTTAATGACTTTTGCATAAATAACAATGGCACAGCAGCTACGTATTGCAAATCGATTTTTTAAATATGAGCAAAAAAAAAAAATCAAAAGTGACCCATTCAAGGCACTCTAAGTGGTGCAAATATGTATATTGATGGATTATGTGATGATGAATATTTTAAACCCAACCCATTGACGTTTATCCTTTAATATATTTAATAAGACCTCAAGTAATACATATTATCATTAAATTATTATAATATTCAAATTATTTATTTATTTGTTTATCAATAATATAACAAAACGGGTCATTACACAAACATAATAAAATTTTGGAAATTTGATGTTTATTAGATTTCAAATTTTTTTAAAATTAAAGGGGGTGGGGACATTAAACAAACAATTAAATTGGAACGGCCTTAACTTATGTAAAATTAACACTAATTTGCAGAATTATATATAATTTCTAATCAACCTCTTACCAGCTTTAATCATAATTTTGCCCATAGGTAATCGTCACGATTCGTGATGTTTAGCAATACTACTAAAAAAATTCATTCATTTAATATATTGTTATTCTGGTTCACACAATCTAAAAAAAAAAAATATTAAATTAAATTGAAAATATCGAAATGATTTGCTTAATATTTATTGTTAAAAATCATTGATAACTTTGACTACTAACAATAGTCTATCAAGGAGAATCTGCTTAAATTTAGTTTTAAGACTGATTTTGATACGAAGTTAATGTATTTTTGCGTTTTAGGTCATTTAAAATTTATTTCATAAATTTGGAATAAATTTTCTTATTCAAATATTCTAATTAAAGATATGATAATAATTATATTTAATATTGCTTGTAAGCATAATCTTTGTACTAGAACGATTTCATCAACGGATCTACTCAAAATAACTCAAAATACAATGGAAAATTTGTCAAGTAAGTTGTCTTTTTCTTACTGTTTTCATTCTAATATCCAAAGATTGTAATTGATATACTATACAGTATATATTTTATAAACGAAAGCCAAAGTATGCAAAAGTGCTTCTAAAATCTAAAAATAAAAAAAGGTTTCTAAGTAAAAAAAAAATAGCACGTTTTTATTAGCTTTCATGTGGTTGTTAAGTTGGTTATAGAATTGTCATTTATAATTATTTCATTTGGTTAGGTTGTGACGGCTGTAGGTTATACTTTAACTGTTATGGTTGTTTAGTTGGTTAAGTCATTTCTTAAGTTTTGTGTAGACTGGTCGCTTCACTTGGTTCTGTTTGAACTTGTAGTTGTTTCATTTGATTAGTTTGTCCTTGTAAGAATATGAATGAAATAATTAATAAGAAATCATTCTTAAATTTCTATTTACAAAATATTGTACCACCGCGAGCTTGCATTAAAAGATAAATACTTTCAAATTGTAATAAAGATATTTTTAAGATTGATTGAGGTTATTACTTAGTACTATTTCAATACTGGCAATTAATAAATAACTTTTCTAGTTTAGCACGCATAGGCAGTGATGTGCACTTGGAAGATTGGAATCACTATTGGAAGTACCTTTGGAAGACTTGGAAGCATAATTTTCTAATAAAATCATTTGGATTGGAAGTTTCCAATCAAGTTTTTTACTATTGGAAGCATAAAATGCACATCACTGCGCATAGGGTTGAAATTGGACCTGGCCCCATGATGGTCGGACACTCGGACCAGTCTTTACGAGACCGGACTGATCTAACCCTAAAAGTATACATATGTTTAAATAACGAATTTTTCAGATTTTTCTGGATTGAATATTGTATAACTTCTTATTTCTTTGAGTTTCGATGAATGTAATTATATTCTTAAATAAAAAAGGTTCGATTCTTTTAATTATTAATAAGAGCACTATTTATGTCATTTTTTAACAGAAAACCTACGCTCTTCGACTATCCATATGATTTGTTAAAATTTATATTGCATTTTTCTAACAATTTCTTCTGCAATATAATTGTTATGAAATAATTCAAATTTAAACTTAAACAAACTATTTGTAATAATACTTTCTAGATGACTTAAAATTGGGAATTGATCTCTTTTTTATGCAAAATCAAGGGAATTTGAGACTGTCAAATATAACATGTGAGCCAAACAAATATATATCTTCACATATCAAAGAATTTTTATTTCCTCGGCATATTTTATTTATTGGCATAACTTTCAAAATTTATTAGCGAAGAAATTTTTAGTATTTATATTAGTTCCAATTAAAATTTTCATAACAATCAATCTTATATGAATATATAAATATTTAATTAGTATGTAAAAAACTAAAAATTAATCTTTAAGTGTAGATGATATTATAACGTTCTTGACACTCTATTGATATATGTTCAATTAATTGAACAATTTCATATCATATATAGGAAGAATAGGAAATAAAAAAATTTATTCCTGGAGTGCTTTCTATAATTTGTTTTTCTAACTATTTTCACACATCTACCCAATGTAAAATTCTCGTGTATACTTCGTGATTATTTATAATGAATTGTACAATAATATTTGTACAATAATTTAATATGATATCTTATTACAAACGTAAATTGTAAAGTTTTATTAATTAAATACTACAATAAAAAATTTTAAAAAGTAATTTTAAAGAGAATAAAGTTGTAGATTCATGATAATAACAAAAAGGATTCAGAAGAATAATTACAGTACCTTAATAACGCTGGATAACATTTTTTTTTATAATGTTTGATGACTGATGTCCAATGATTTGTTAAAAAGAATTGGTAGAGAATATTGAAGCTCTTGATAATTCTGTTGGAATTTTTGGAAATCCAATTATTTGGTTTGGTTAAATAACAATTATAAAATTTAATTGGATAAATAAATTAAAAGTTAATGGACTATATAGTAGTACAAATCATCCATTACAGTAGCTGTTAAATTATCCAGCCGAAACAATTCAATGAAAATTAAATAATTATTTATTAAAATTACTAGAAATTAAAATACATAAAAATTATTCTATCATTAATTTTAGTAAATATTAATTATTGTCATTTGTATAATTGTGTTGTTTTCTAATTGTTTCTTCTTGTACTGTATTCCTTTATTATCCTATCTGTTATTTCTACTATTATTCTT
>QKYT01000486.1:77502-92601 GCA_003550305.1 Glomus cerebriforme | reverse complement strand
CATCTTAAAAATTTCGAGTGTATTCAAATATCCTTAGAGCTCATTCCTCATTTCCCTTATTTTATTTAATCTATATTCTTTTAACAACTACTCTCTTTAACCTCGCTCGCATCTTCCTTATACTGTATATGAGATCTTCCTCATATCAACAAGGAAAAACTAGTCAGATAGTCAAGTATCTCCTATCTGGCTAGTTTGGTTTAGTCTAAAATTTCCTCATTTCCTTATATATTGTATTGACTACTTTATTCAAGAGCTCACATAATACCAACACTTATACAGATTTGCAAAAAAAAAAAAAATCATTTTATTAAAATAATTATGATAATACAAATTAATTTTTATTATCACCATCATCATTATTTCATGATCATTTCGGCCAGATAATTTAATTTTCATCTTGGGCGTATGATATGATCTTTGATAATTGATATTAATTATAGTGTGTATTCAGAAACATTTACAGAAAATTTAGTTCAAAAAATTCTGAAAAATTCGGTAATTGGGCTACACTATTAAAACTTTGTACAAACATTTGTAATCACGTTACTGCGATTTTTGTGCCAATGAGCCAATTAAANGTGTACAAATTAATGATCTCTTCTTTTTTCATTCCATGATTAAAGCCTCTCAAATTTAAAGGCTTGTTTAANATNAAATNAATTAATAAATTAAATATCAAGAGGAAGGGAATAACCGATAGTAAATATTAATAATTGTTGTTGGATCTTCGCTCCCACAATAATTAAATGAATTTATAAATAATTTTTTATTTGAATATGATTTAGACCGTTAAGTATTACTCAAAATATCAAGTTTAATTGAATATTTTTATCAATATGAAATTGGATGTGAAATTGATGAAGTTAGGGCGCTTGAAAAAATTTGAATTAATAACAATAAAGATAAACGGTTGCTTACCTAGAAAGTATTCATTCACATTTGTTTGATACTGGCACCTTCAAGACATCAACTTCCACAATTATTTTCCGCTTTGTTGTAATTGCATTTTTTACTATCGCAATTTCCTTGCAATTATGGATTGTTCCTATATACTTTGAAGATGTGAAGCTTATCTAACTGAAATTTTATTTGTAGGTATTACAGTATTTCAAGATCTGAAATTGGTTACTAATACCAAGGTCCAGGCGAATATAATTCTTTAATAATGGGTTCTAACTCGTACTGATCATTCATTTTTTTTTTTAGAATTTTGCATGGAAGTGTAGGTCGATCTGATCAATTTTCAGAATAGAAATTTTTACTAAAGCTCCAATTTCATAACTAATCGGCATTTTTCTTCCTTTACTCATTTGATTGACTATTTTTAGAATAATTTTCAAGATCATATTGAGTAGCTTCTCTTAATATTTTATGTCTGGAGGAAACTTATTTGTTATATCAACAAGAATAGGTTTACTTGTGCTTGTGCTTGATGATGCTTCATTTCATTAAAATAAATCATTTTAATGTGATTTTTAGATTCAATTTTCTAAATAAAACATAATTTTCAATAAATTTTTATCTTAATGAATTTATATACCTTTTTTTCTTTTGTCATTAGATACTTATTTTAAAGATTTTAGTGACACTCATCATCTTATCGATAACTTTTATCACCTGGTTGATTTGATTTTTTCATTTAGTTAATGGTACTTGTTATCATTTTGATTTTATTGGTAGTATTTGTGATTTTATGGGTCGCTCATCATTATCTTGACNGTTTAGTTGATAACGTTGATTTTTATCATTTGGTTGATGATGTTCATTGTGGTGTTCGTATCTAAATACAATCAATCTATGCACTTCATTTATCGATCATCAACTGACGCGCGTCATATTAGTGAGTTGCATCAGTTCATCTGATACAAATCTATCTGAGATGCAAATATATGATGAATTGACAAAAAAAGAATTTCATTTAATTTTTAAATCAATGCTATTATGAAACTTTATATCAGATCTACCGAATTTTACATAAGAAAATGATTTATTATATGGATATTCTTGAACTTTAATCATCTTTCCCAGTATCGCCATAAAATTTTCATCCTACGTGATCATAGTAAAATATTTGTCACCTCGTATCACACCTCTCCTTTCTTCATTCTATTTGTCACACAATTATTCATCACATGGATAATTTCTTAATGTCGTAATGCCGGCCAAAAAGTCACGTGGGGTGAAACTTATGACTTTTAATCGGTATTATCACGTGGATAAAAATCTGAAAAATTTATGAAAATTTCTAAAAGAATCCGTAGAGTTTGGCATACAAAGGTGATAAGTCGTTTGTAAAAATGAAACGTGATAAATAAGAAAATATTAAAATCTGAAGATATTTCTTTTTTCCAATTCTGAAATATGATTGGACAAATTTGATATTAAAATCCTTAAAAATCCTTGTAATTTTTTTTTTTTTTTTGAAATTTTGGATGATATATACACCAGACAAAATAAAAAAAAAAAAATGAAAAAAACTTGACCATTTAAAATAAGGTTTGATTTTCTGGATGAAAAATTTTATTGATAAATATATTACTTTCGATATAATAATTTACGAATCAAAATCAAGAAAAACAAAACACATAATTAATTCTATCAATAACTAAAATAACTAAATAACTAATATTATTTTTTAATAACTTGAAACACTTCATAATCATTTACATCAAAATTACCTTGAGGTATATCAATCTTTTTATAGGAGTAGCTATAAAAATTACTACGAAAATTACTACCCCAAGTACCATTATTACAATATAAATTACCTTGATAACCAAATTGTGGTCCATAATTCGAATGACAATATATTGAATATTGATCATCATTATTTCAATAACCTACTACTGCACTTTGACAGTCTGTTCTATCTTTAAATGAGAATATAAAACTATCATTTGTTGACTTCCATGAGTTACTTGAATCCCAAAAAAGTGGATTATATCCACCAACAATTTGTTNCGAATTTGTAACTTTTGCTATAGTTATGGTTGCTCCTTTATTATTACATTTTTCATGAAATGCTGCAGATGTATTACCATCTCTACTAGCACGATAAAGTAAATTGAATCTATAAGGAATATGTCCAACTTTATTATAATGCAAAGTTTCTTTCTTGTCAATCCAACTAGCAAAGATATTTAAATATTGGCAATTAATTATAGTTGATGAATGTGAGCATGATCTAGAAGTTGATATACTGATATTGAGTTTATTATTTGGTATCATATGATACTTAAGTATATTATTAACTAAATCATTTGGTAGCAATTCCTTAAAAGGATATATTTTTAAAAGGAAATTTTCTGAAGTTATACAATAAAATCTGATTAATGAAATAAATCTACTTAATCTTCTTTCCATCACCGTAAAATTATTTTTATTCCATTTGTTAATATCTTGTTGTATAACTGGTTGTTGTCTACACGTCCACTTTAATATATTTTCCCAAATGATAATTTCATCACGAATACACAAATCATCTCGTCTTAAAATTATTTCTAAAATAGATGGATTTAAAGTAAGAAATTTGGCGGATTTGAACAAATGATCAGGTTTGTTACAGATTTCTTGAATACATAAATTCCATAAATTATCAAGAATCTTTTTTTGATAAGTTAGTTCAACGATTTCAAAAATATTTTTGATAATAAAATCATTATGATTGTTAATCAAGGTATCTTGAATGTAAGTAACTAAAGGTTGAAGTCCAAATTCGTCTGATGGTAATAAGAGATTTAATATCTCACGAGATTGTAATTTTGTCAAATCAATACTTCCACGATACATATATCTGTAAATTTTTTGAAAAATAATATTTAGAATAAAAAATTTCAAACTAAAAATAATACAATAAAGAAAATAAATTATATTTACTTTAAAAAAATTTCCAATACTTTAGGTGAATGATTCAAATTTAAAATAAAATAACCATCTTTTTTTTTCAATATCATCACTTGCAGTAAAAGCCTTTTTAAAAAATTCAGATTGTGTTTTTAATATAAATGAATGAACATGAAATTCTTTTATGTTTGGTTTTTCACCAGCATAAATCTTCANATCGTAACCTTCTTTAGTTTTATAAAGTTTTTTATAATTATTAATTACTTCCTTGTAAAATTTTGCAGACATGATGAGAAGCGATAAAATTAATTTTTTTTTATCTATGTAAATATATATAATATTTACTTTGTGCATATAAAAGAAATTCATAAATCAGTGCTATCTAGCATTTTACCACATGCAGAGGGACTTCGTCCCCCACAGTTAATTTTAGATATCGATGCTGCGGTGCTATGAGTAATAAACCCGAATCTTACCGAAAATGGAAAGGATAAAAAAAGATTTTTTTTTTCCAATAAGATCGGGCTAATTTATTTTTTTTTTTTATACCCGAATCTTACCGAAAATGGAAAAGAAAAAAAAAAGACTATAATTCTTTTTTTTCCGTATAAAAAAAAAAATTAGCCCGATCTTATTGGAAAAAAAAAAAGAATTATTGTCTTCTTTTTTCTTTTCCATTTTCGGTAAGATTCGGGCTTATTAATTGAAAAAAAATAGCCCGATCTTACTGAAAAAAAAAGAATTATTGTCTTTTTTTTCCTTTTCCATTTTCGGTAAGATTCGGGCTTATTAATTATATAAAAAAAAAAAAAAAGAATTTTTTTTTTTTCTTCCTTTTCCATTTTCGGTAAGATTCGGGCTTATTAATTGAAAAAAAATAGCCCGATCTTACAAAAAAAAAAAAGAATTTTTTTTTTTTCTTCCTTTTCCATTTTCGGTAAGATTCTGACTTATTACTTATCCCTTAAAGGATAACAAAATTGCAGGCAAATTTACCTGCTTATATACTATATATGCAAAATCATAATAATATAAAAATTATCTTTTTTGTTAATTATCTTAGACGCATATTTTTAATATCAGTAAAAAAGATAAAAAAGAACAAAATTTGTGATATTTTAAATTCAATCATGGCGGATATCTTATGCAACTATGCCAGGATCTTGATATTTTTAGAGTAGGTGTAGTTTGACCTGCTCTACAACTTTACTTAATCAATAAGAGAAGGTTAAGATGGTCGATTTTGACCTCACCTATATGCAAACGTTTGCCAACGCCATATTATTATAAAAAAAAATTAAAAAAAATTGCAATCTGCAATTTTCAATACTGTTTAACTTTGTATATATGCGAAATAATGCATGATTTTTTTTATTTTTACATAGAAAAAGTATAAAATTTATTGTAAATGTTATTTTTCCATAAAAAAAAAAATTTTTTATGGTTATCTTTAATGTATATTTTTTTACATTTTAAAATTAAATAAATTTTACGCGATTTTTAAAATTCTACCGTAACCCATTCTTTATGTATTTAGATTAAAACCTTAATACTTATGTGATATGTGTAAATTGACCTGCTCTACACTTCACTTAAGGAATAAGAGAAGATTTAGATGGCCAATTTTAATTTCCCTTATAAGCGAAATTTTGCTAATATTTTTTAAAAAATTTCAGATAAAATATGTTAATTTACACAAAACAATACTAATTAATACCCTATTTTTTTTTTATTTTTACTTAAAAAACATCGTAAATTTTATTTTAAAATATTATTTTTTTGAAAAAAATTATTTTATAAAATTAACTGTGAGGGACGAAGTCCCCCTGCATGTGGCAAAATGCTAGTTTTTTTTAAAAAAAATTCTATACATATTCCGGACAATTGAAAATTTTCCTGTACATATTCCGGACATTTAAACAAAAGATGCGATTATTTTTTAGACAAATAATGGACATTTTCCGGACATTTTTGATGACATTTTCCGGACAATCCTTTTTTATAGGATAAGTCTTGGTTGTGAATGTAACGGTAACATTTTTGTGAGAAATACATATTTACTCATTCCATAAATTTCTGAGAATAACTATGTTATTCACTGATACTTTGGGGCCCTCTCAAAGGGAAGGGAGTATCAGTCTGTAGCTTATTTTTTTTTGAATGAACAAATTTGGTTTTTACATTATCTTTTTCATTCAGAAATTCTTTATAGTTAACCTTCAAACTTTATTTTGTTGATATAATTAAATAGGAGAGTTTATAAAAGTTCTTTAGCTGGTTAATTAACCGGTTAAAACTTAATTCTGGTTGGCATTAAAATTTGGCCAGAATTAACATTCGTTAAAAATTCTTATTGAAATTCACATATCGGCCAATTTTTGGAATGCTCAAATGAGGTGTGTCAGGTGCGTTGATTGATTAGCATTCCAAAAATCGGCCCATAACTACATTTTTACCATTTAAAATTTACTAGCTTGGTCTGGGATATGGCTAAATTTCGGATATAGGATTGTCCCAAGTCCGATTTGGGACATGTTTCGTTCAGGTTACAACAGGTTTAATTTAACCAGTTTTTTAACCAGTCCTTATTAAAACACTCTAATCGGAATATAAATCCGGTTATGTCGATCAGCCATAAAACATTTACAAAAAAGGATTTCTGACAACATCCCTTCTTTCATATAATCATTAATTAGACATAATAATAACGATTAAATAGTTTTAAAATTAGAAATAACATTCGGCTTTTTGGATATCGGATATCTTCTGAATGTTACCAAACGCCCTATAAAATATGTTTGTTCAACAAATGCTCTAATTGGTGATATTTCGTTACAAGTTGTGATAACGGAATTTTTAATTGTTTAATAATCATAATGAATATGTAAGAACATCACAATAAATGTCAAATAAAATATTTGGAATTTTGAACGAAAAACCAAACAATATTAAAACATTTATTGGAAAAATTTTTTATAGGGACGTTGTCTAAACTTCCCTTTTTACAGAAAATGAAATTTTTTATTTTTCTTGCATAGGACTTAAAATCGAATCCAAGGTTTTGATACTGAATCCTTTCTTGGCTGAACTGCGGTTCGTTGATACTTGCTTATATAGTCATTGACAACTATAAAAGGAAGTCATAAAATGCTTTCATAAAATGAAAGTCGTAAAAGGAAACCATTGAAAGGAATAATTGAAGGGATTCATAAATGGTAAATGAAAAACAAAGAAATAGTCAATAGCAAAAAAAGGAAAAATTCATATTCTATACGTTTCTATAGAGGCCTGCATTAGCCCTAATTTCACAACCCGGCCCGGACCGGACCCGGACCGGGATTTCTTAATATAATGTAGTGGTTTTGTAATTTATTTAATAAATAAATTTAATCATAGCTAAATGATTTTTTTATGTTAATCAATCTGTTGCACAATAAAGTTAGTAACGCGAGACGCAGCATTTGATGATCCCGTTCCAAAATTTATTACAAACAATTAAATCTAATAAATGACTTGAGTGTCTTTAATTCTTTTTTATTTAATAAAATTAAACTCTCTAAATTAACACTATATTATTTTATATAAAATTGATATTCAATTTATTTAGTTTATTAGTTTATTTAAAAACCAAAAGTAAATTGCAGAAACTACAATTTATTAAAATTGTTTAATTTCTGCCTATCTAAATTTCGGCTCGATTTAACTGTGAAATTTTGGCTAGAATTAAGGANTTATAAAAATCNGGGTTTACATTTTGAACCCGGACCCNGCCCGNAAAATTCATGAAAAATTAAATGCCGGCCCGGACCCGGCCCGGGTGGATTTAGAATAATTCAGCCGGCCCGGACCCGGCCCGTTGCAGGCCTCTACGTTTCTATATAAACACACATTTTATTTTTTATTTTTTATTTTTTTTCAGTGCCCTTTTTATAATAATTGACAATCATGAATAAAGAAGATAGTAAAAACGAAAGTTGGTTAAATGAATGGTACAGAAAGTGTCCTAAAAGATTTGTTGATCTTGTCCATGATTGTGGAGGTAATTAATTATTTTTAATTCTACCTTTATTTCTCAACCTTAATCCATATTATGCGTATTATTCCATTATTATATAGGTAGCGAATTGTTCATAATGGAGGGTGATAGCTTACTCTTTAAATTTCTTTATGATCCTAAAACCGATTTTCTTAATTTTGGTCAATCTATTGGTGGAGGCCCATTTTTAGCTTTAACGTTTTTGATCGAAAATTTTTTTAAAAAACTCAAAGAATGTAAATGCGATTTTGATGTCGTATTTTTTGATGTTCATAAATCTATATGGAATAATCGACCAAAATTACGAATTGCCAGAGAAGTTATCATTGATCACTTAAAATCTGAAACCAATATTCAAGTCTTTGAATTCAAGAATTGGTGGACTAATGAATGGAAAGAATACCTAGACGAAAAACAACCTTTATTTATTTTAACTGGCGATGGTACAACAGAACATTTAGAAATTAAAGAAATTAATAATAATAATGAAGAAAAAGGTGATACAACAATTTCTGGAATTGCAACAGAAAACTCATTAAGAATGTCCATCGTGTTACGAGCACTTATATTCTCTTCGCTTTACAATACGAATATATCTGTCGCAGTTTTACCTGGAATGGAGTTCAGAAGTTCATGCGCGTATGCTTTTGTAGTTAAAAAAGGTGAAAATAATTCTAATATCGAAGCTCAAAAAAAATTAGAAGATATTAAACTTTTAACTATAAAAGCGTTTGAAGTTTACGACGAAAAATCAAATTGGCTCGAAGGTTCCGTTAAGAATTTTAAACTAACATCATATTGCAAGGATTTGCTAACTTCTAAAGAATATTTGAATGTATATTCAAATGGTGGGAAAAGGATCGCTCTTATTATATTATCCTTGACAGGAGTTTTGTGCAATAATAATGAACCGGAATTTAAATACCTATCAAAAATATTTTTGTTTCACGTTATTCTTTTGGATTATCTTCCTTTAAAATTAAGGACTGCGCCACCATTAAGCGAAGAGAATATAATTGAGTTATTTCTGCAAAAGTTTTATGCTTATTGTGCTAAAATTTATATAGATGGTATTGATGACATTATTCCAAGTAATTCTCAAAAATTGAATACTAGTAATCTTTACGACTTAGTAGATACGCGTCTTTTTGCATCCTTAATCCAATGTCAACATGATGGATTGTTAAATTTTAATGTTCTTCCTAATGAAATCAAACAACATTTTGATGCGTGTTGGAACCTTTTAAAGAAATTTTGTGAATTTAATGGACTTAGTTCTTTAGATATCGATAATGATAAAATTTATAAATTTATTTCACAATCATCATCAGTTTACACCAAAGAAACAAAACTTCTTCCACTTAAACATAATAAATTCACTGAAGAATATTTTGAAGATACGAATTTTAAAATTCTCGAAGACTTAAACGTAAAAAGTGGTGAAGGATTAATTGAAAATATTTGTTACAATGATACCACACATTGGCACTCTACAAAACCGATCAAATATTTAGATAAACCAAATAAGAAAAAACAAGGTATATATCAGAAATTTGTAAGTAAATTAGAAAGGTACCATGTAAATGGCACACAAAGATATTATCCACAGAAAAAATTTTTTTCTAAGAAAAAATCTAAAAAAGATGCTTCTGAACAAGAAAAAGAAAAGTCTAACTTTTCTTGTTTAGAAGAGCAAGAATTTTCTTTTTCAGGTTCAGAAGAGTTTAACTTTTCTGAACAATATCTTGATGATGCATTGGAAGAAATGTTGCAAATTAAAAATATAAGAAATCAAATTGATTTCTTGGATAACAAACTTAAACAAAAGACCAAAATTAAACATACATTTATTGAATTCAGGGGACAATTCAAAAAACTAGAACTCTTGGTGGAACTTTGGGCCAAGCAATGTAAAACATCAAATGTGGAAAATGACTGGAAATTTCCCATAGACATATTGCATCAAGTATTTGATATTAAACATAATTTTGAATATTATTTGGATAAGGAGAGGAAGGAAAACTTAACTGAAGTTTTAAATCGACTAAATTTTATCAATTGTAAAAACCACTTACTAAAAAACTTCAAAAAAAGTGAAGTTTCTAATGAAAACTCATCATCATTTAAATTTAATTTACCTGAAAATTCGATTGATTTATCTATTGGAATATCTGAAGCAAGATTACAAATGTTATATGCGGGTCATTTAATGAACCGAAATACAGATTCTGTAGATGATAAAAGAGTTTCATTTAAGCCAGGTGAATAGTTTATTTCTTAACCTTTTAATATAAAAATATTTTTCATTGAAAAAAAGATAAAATTTTATTTAGATAAATGGCAAGTTGAAGTGATGGATGTAATTGATAGAAACGAATCTGCATTGATTTGCTGCCCAACTTCCTCAGGAAAAACTTTCATTTCATTCTATGCAATGGAAAAGGTTCTTCGGGAAAGTGACGATGGAATTTTAGTATATGTTGTTCCTACCAAAATTTTGGCTCATCAAGTAACAGCTGAGATTTATGGTTGTTTTAATAAAAAATATAGTCATAGTAATAAATCAACTTGGGGTATATTTACTCGAGAATACCGTATAAATTATGATAAATGTCAAATTCTTGTAACAGTCCCACAAATGTTTGAAATATTGTATTTATCTTCACCACGTGTATCGTGGGCTCAAAATATAAAAAGGATCATTTTTGATGAGGTAATTTAATTAAAGGATTATTTGCAACAGACTTTTTTTATTGGAATAACTAACTAATTCATTTAATTCAAAGGTTCATATGATTAGATTAGAACAATATGAACATTTACTGTTATCGAGCAAGACATCATCGCCAATTTTAATTCTTTCAACCAACGTAGAAAATTCAAAAGTATTTCATAAATGGATGAATGAATCTAATGTAGAATTATTTATTAAATGGATGAAAGAATCTAACATGGGGAATTTAAAAATATTTCACGAATGGATGACAGAAATATTATTTCATAAATGGATAACAGAAATACTTCATAAATGGATGACAGAAACATTTCATAAATGGATAAATGAATCTAACGAATCTAACGTAGGGAATTCAGAAATATTAGAAATTCATCATAAATGGATGAATGAATCTAACACAGGGAATTCAAAAATATTGAAAACATTTCATAAATGGATGAATAAATCTAACATAGGGAATTCAGAAATATTAGAAATGTTTCATAAATGGATGAATAAATCTAACGTAGGGAATTCAGAAATATTAGAAATGTTTCATAAATGGATAAATAAATCTAATGTAGGAAATTCAGAAATATTTCATAAATGGGTGAATGAATCTAACGCAGGGAATTCAGAAATGTTTCATAAATGGATAAATGAATCTAATGTAGGGAATTCAGAAGTATTTCATAAATGGATATCTAATGCAGAGAATTCGGAAATATTAGAAATATTTCATAAATGGATGAATGAATCTAACGTAGAGAATTCAGAAGTATTTCATAAATGGATGAATGAATCTAACATAGGGAATTCAAAAATATTAGAAATGTTTCATAAATGGATGAATGAATCTAACGTAAGGAATTCAAAAATATCAGAAATGTTTCATAAATGGATGAATAAACCTGACGTAGAGAATTCAGAAATATTACAAATATTTTATAAATGGATGAATGAATTTAATGCAAGGAATTCAAAAACATTTCGTAAATGGATAGATGAATCTAAAGCTATTCCAATAAGACTTATAGAAACAACAAAAAGATTTTTAGATTTACAACAATATGTTTATTTGCCAAAGTTTCCATTGACTTCGCCCCCTAAAATAACAGTAAATCCAAGAGAAAATCAATGGCAAAGCAATAATATAATTCCAATTAATCCAATACTTTCTTTGTCGACTATCATTTTAAAAGAATATGGATTACCTATAGACATGAAACTTATTCCATCTCAATGTATCCAACTTTGGGATATAATGAATAGACATATGGGTGATAATCTAGCAAATGGATTTAATGAATTAGACCCTGATGTTTATTTTAGAGACATTGGCTATATTTCCAAAGATGATGCTGACAAATATGAACAAGCTCTCATGCAAGCTTTTACAAAATATGCAAAAGATAAATCTTTAAATGGAATAATAAAATCGACTATTGAAGAATTAGAAACTGATCATAATAAAGTATTAGAAACAATAACTAATGGATCAGATATTTATGGAGATGAATTTCTCAAAGAGGGCATTGTACCATTATTATGCGAGCTATCAGCACAAGATAAGCTTCCAGCTATTTTGTTCTGTTTTGAGAGAAAAAGATGTATTGAACTTGCATTTCATATTTTGGAACAATTAATGTTAGCAAAGGAGGACAAAATAAGAGCTGATGGCTTAGAATATAAAGTCAAAGAGAGAAGCAAAATTACGAAAAAGACTCATAAAAAGACTCATGAGAAAGAATCAAGAAGAAAACAAGATTTAAAGACTGAAGATGATATTGTCCAAAGTGAGATTCCTGATTTTACTTTTGTAAATCGAAAGTACCAAGTTACTTCAGAAGAGTTTAAAAAAATAATAGAATCATGTCAAAATAGCAATCCCACATTATTACAAGCATTAGATAAAGGTATTGGAGTATATCATGCTGGTCTTCCTAAAGAATATTTAAATGCCGTTGAAATTCTCTTCAGAAGGCATCACTTACGAGTTGTCATTGCCACTTCCTCTCTAGCTTCTGGTATGAATATGCCATGCAAAACAGTAGTATTCATTGGAGATTCAATTTTTCTCAATGCTTTACAATACAGACAAATGTCTGGAAGAGCAGGAAGAAGGGGCTTTGACCCTATTGGCCACGTGATATTTTTTGGTATACCTCTTACTAAAATAAAAAGACTTCTTACATCAAAATTACCAAGTCTTTCAGGTCAATCTTCTTTAACAACAACGCTTATTTTACGTTCTTTTAATTTTCTTAATCAATGTAAGGCTAAAAATGCTCCTAATTATAATTTTGCCGAAAAGGCTATCAAAGGATTATTTAGTAAATCATTTTTCTGTTTTGGTAAAAAATATTTATCTGAACAAATTAAATATCACATAAGATTTTCTATAGAATACTTGATGCGTGAAATCCTTATAGATGACAAAGATAATTCAATTAATTTATCTGCAATGATCTCACATTTATATTATGCAGAACCGAGTAATTACGTATTTACTGTTTTATTTAAGCATAGAGTATTTCATAGAATTTGTTCAAAGTTAGAAAAAAACTCTCTAAAAAAAGAAGTAAAAAACGAATTGATTTTGATTCTTTCTCACCTATTTAATAAATTTAAATTACCTAAATCCGGAACTTTACAAAAACATCCAAAATATCCTTCTAAAGTAAACTTACCCTCTTTACCAAAAGATGTTAATAGTATTTTAGAAAAATATAACGAGCGTGTTCTAAATGTATACACTGACTATGTTGTGACTTTCGCAGAAAACAATTATTCTAAGCTTGGATCTGATAATATCTTGCCTTTATCATTAATTACAATCCCTACTAAGTCTATTGATCAAAATTTGTTAAAGGAAGATCCCATAATCTCTAAACTTGAATCTATTGCGATTTCATTTGTTGCCCGATCTCCTTTTATTGCCATGAGTAGTTCCTTGGGTGATACTTTTGCTAATTTAGAAGATTTAACAAGTCACATTCATAGCAGAATATTTTTGGATTTGCATAGCATACCTTTTATTAAAATAGATAAAAATATTAATGCATATATATTGGATTTTTTCACCCATGGTCAAGTAAATGCTCTTGTTGAAGCAAATGGATTGAGGAATCGTGAAGTTTGGCAAGTATGTATTATTAATTTCTGTTAAAAATTTTCAGTAATATTATAATCATCAAATACATTCTTTTTTTTTCAAGAATTTAGGTGATTTTCGCTGGATTCTTTCGACAATAGTTAGTGCTCTAAAAACTAGAGTTGAAGAATTAAATAAAAATTTAGAATTAGAAAAAAAATTAATAGAGGAAGAAAAGCTTGTTTATGAAGGATTTGAAATGATTCTAAATCATTTTATGGAAAAATTTCAAAAGATAAATAATAGTAAAATTAATACCAACAAAAAAAAAGAAAAACAAGGGTTCTCATCCTAAATTTACATGAATGATCTGCATTTATATACTAGATTTATTATAAATATAATAAATCTATAGGTTTTCTTTCAAGCAACATTGTATGGCTGTATGAAAGGTGTTATATAGAAAGAGAGGCATAATATAAATATGAATAATATTTTATGGAATTTACAATAATGACATTTTATCTTTAGGAATACTTTGGACTTCGTAAAACTTTATTTTTTTATATTAAATTTATTCAATACATTATTTTATATGTACAAATTTATGCTTTAAAATTATAATATCCCTTACAAAAACTTTAAAAAAGAAAATTTTAAGTATTTGAAAATTTTTTCAAATATTATTGCGTAATATTGAATTTATACTTTAGTATTTGGATTCTAATTATTCATGCTAAAGTTTTAGTTCATGTCATTGGTGTAAGAACGAAGCTACTATGACTTTATTTCAATAAATAGAATATAAGATGTAATGATAAAAATATGAATGTAAAATATAAAAATCTATGAAAGAAATCCAATCAATGAGTCATGCAAAACAGAAAAAAAATAATAAAAAATAAAAGAGATAAAATGTGAGATAAAACCAGTTCATTTTTGTAAAGAAATAAAGTTATCTTTATCTCAATATTATAACATATTTTCTTGCTTCTTATATATCAAAATAAATACATATGCCAAAAAATAAAGATGTTAAATTTCTATAATATAACTAGCAATGTAAACAGTCAGGTCTTCATTCTCCCATCAACTTATTAAATCAATAAATATTTAAATTATAGTAAATACGAAATAAAATAAATTAGATTTATTAAGTATATTTCATTCGTATAGACCTGTTGTAGCCCAAATGTGATTTTGTTCCGAACATGATTTGGGATATTCCCACATCGAAATTTTGATTTCGTACTTCCCAAATCAGAATTATCGATTTGGAAATATCCATGTCCGAAATGAAATTGTATCCCATACCCAACTTGGGATATCCCAAATCAGATCTGGAGCATGGTCAGGTTTGGTATACCCAATGTCCTAAATTCAACCATATTCCAAATCCATCTGAGT
>QKYT01000486.1:62036-77087 GCA_003550305.1 Glomus cerebriforme | reverse complement strand
AATATCCCAAATCATGTTCGGAACAAAATCACGTTTGGGCTACAACAGACCTAAATCATTATCTAACGCTAAATCATTATCTATTTTATTATTTAAATTATCCAGTTCATCGTTAAGATTGATTTTATTAAACTTCATTTTTATTATTATTTACAATTAACTCCATTTTTTGAAGAGTAAGTTTTAGAAAAAATATTTTTTTTTAAGAATTCTATTAACACAGATAAAATATTTAAGATTCTGTGGTAATATTGCAATAAATGATATAAAATATTGGTTTTTATAATGATTAATGTTAATCTGTAATTTATTTATTTAAAGTCATTATAAAATTAATAAAATATATAATTTTAAACAGAATTTAGCGTTAGTGTTCCACTCTCTAATTTCTTCAATGACGGATTCAAATATCTTGATCATGCATAATTTATCAATTAGTTAAATCATGAGTCATTAACAAACTATAGAAACTTTTCATGTGAACACGGAATTTGCGTGATGTGACTTATTATGTTAATTTATTATTGTATTGTTTGTAGTTTTGACTCATTTTATATTCTTAATATTTTTAATTATATAAATGTCTTTTTTTCAAAATTCCATCTTATTCATCTTATTTTATATCAAATATCCTTAGAGTCATTACCTCATGTAATCAGCTAGTTATTATCCTAAGTTATTTAATCTCTATCCTTTTTAACAACTACTCCCTTTAANCTTATCTATTCTTTTTAACAACTATCCCTTTAACATCACCTATTCTTTTTAACAACTACTCCTTTAACTTCACTTCTTCTTACCTTCCTTATACTGTATATAGAGATCTTTTTCGTATCAGGCAAGGAAGGTCCAGCAGGTAGTATTTCCTATCTAGCTGGTTTGTTTTTTNTTAAATTCCTTTAAACTTCCTCTTATCTTCCTTATACTGTATATGAGGTCTTCTTCGTATCAGGCAAGGAAAGACCAGTTAGATAGTCGAGTATATCCTATCTGCGGTTTGGTTTAGATTAGAATTCCTTTTTNNNTTTNNNCCNNNANNNTTTATCATGACATGGGGGTAGTTCCATAATGATATGTAAAGAGAACAAAAGAACAGCAAAAGGAAGACAATCGAAACGATCTACAGATCTGAAGATAAGGTTATNAAGTTTTGTCCATATTTCCACAGAGAAAGAGACCAAAAGATAAAAAAAGAAGAAATTTGAAATAAATTGAATATAAAATATGGAGAAGATGCAGCAAACAACCTAAAAGAANGGAACTATAATAACAGAAGAAGTACGCAAAACAAATATGAGAAACAAACAAATCAACATGTTTTCTTAAAGATAGGAAATAAAAAAATGAAGTTGCATAGTTAAGGATAGAGAAAACAAAACANTAACAAAATCATTCAAAACAGAAATGAAGACAAAAATTGTAATTAAAAGAGGGAATAGAGTGAAAAAAAAATCAGAAAAATTGTTCACAATGACCAAATTTGTTTGCTGTTGTAATTTCAAGACAATTGCTCTGATTTTCCATCAGACGCGTTGATTTTATAGATTTGCAGATTATAATACATAATGCAGTCTACGACTTCAACTAAATAAAGGACAATTCTAATTGGAAAATTATTTTTAATGTACATAAGTAATCACTAGGAAATGATAATTCATATGATCCAGTCAAATTCTATCCAGAAAGGAAGATATTATACAGAAGTAATGTATATTTGAGGGAGAGATCAAAGTACTGTATGAATGAAATTTGGCATTAGTGGAAAATATTGTTAAAGATGCATGAAAATATAGGATTAGAAATAACAACAAAAGAAGAATAATAATAAGAACATTAAATAAATAATGTTGGATAGGATTGCTAATAGTATCGAATAAAGTAATAAGTAATATTTGGATAAAGATAGTAAAAACAATGATTTATTTAGAATAGATTAGAAATATAGAAATAAAATATAACTAGAAATAGATTTAATACTGATATTATTAATAATATAATAAGACTGTAACATTTTATTTAAAATTAAATAAACAATTAATTTTGCAAAAAAACATTTATTTAATGTATTTTACAAAATGATCTATAAATAAAAATATCATTATTATTGTATCAACAATAATAATTCTATCATTCGTCCATATTCTCTAAGCTTATATGAATTATTTCGTAATCATATGTATAAATTTGGGATTAGAAAATTCATGATTTAGGTTGTGATACAAATAATCAGAATATTTTTATCGACTTCTGTCAAATCTTCAAAATACTAGCATATAACAAAGAAACATAAATTTGATTAAGTAAATCCTTTGGTCATTTTTTTCTAATCGAAGGATCAAGCCATGGAAATACAAATAAGGGCATTCACCTTCATTAAATTTATAGCAAAAGTATAATTTTTTTTGAGAAATTTCAATGTATAGTAGTAACTTTTTATTTTTTAGTCTCAAATTTGTTCCTCATAATCTGACATGATGAATAGTTTATTTCATCATAATTTGCTTTTTACTGAATTAATCATTATGAATTACTGTTTTTAAATGTTAGATCAACGTGATATGAGTTTTATATAAAAATAGTCTCTTATTTTTTTTCGCCTTTTTCATCTCTCTCATTTCATCCCATATTTTCTCTTGTTTTCATAAAGTATGGTGAAGTTAAAATAAAACCCACTGCTCTATGATTAACTTCTTTGGCTAGAAAAACACCAAAATAAAAAGTATTTTATCAACATTTCTTTATATTTAAAATTGTAAACCTTTTTTTAATAAACATATCTAACTTTTTTTTTTATTTTGTAGATATTAACACATTTCTTTTATTAGTAACAAATATATAATTGGAAAATTTTTACGTCTCAGTTGTAATACATCAAGGATGTGATCACATGACTTATAAATATTTATTATCACAATTTTGTTCTAACAAAAAATTTATTTATTAGATAATTACGCAAATCTGGTCATGAATCTACCTGTTTTTCTGAAAGTGAAAGTCAAAAGAGAGAGTGGATCAACTGGATTGCACATTGGTTTCCATTATTTATTTTGTTAAAGATATTTTAATCATATTAAAATAAATCATGTAGTAGTAAAGGTACTACAGTACAAGTCAACTGTCAACGATATACTTAAACGCTTTCATGAAACACATTATTTAACATCAAAAAACAAACTGGCCATCCACCATGGATGCATGGGATGACATTCCTCCTGAATATTATAGAAAATTAATCGATAGCATGTCTCAGAGGATTGATGCTGTTATTTCCGCGAATGGAAATAGAATTAATTATTAAATTTTTGTAAAATTCAATAAGGGACTAATATTTTTGTTTTATTATATTTAATGTATATAAGTTTTTTATTTCTGAAATGTATCTGGATAGTTATGGCCGCCCTCTGTAAGACTATAACTGTGAAATAAATAATTTATGATCTAATTTATTTAAATAATATTATCCTGAAAATTCAATAGGTATAATTAATTGTTCATTTAGATATACGTATTTATTTTAAATCAAACAGAAATTGGTCGAGTTTTGATTCACAATTTTAAAAAATATATTATTTTATTTTATTAAAAAAAAATTCTTTATAATATTATTTAAAAAACTGGTTTTAGTGATTATTGTTAATAAAAAACAAATTTAATAATTATTTATTAAAAAATTCTATACTAAATAATGTAAAATAAATAATTACTAAAAAATATGACTGTTTAATATTTTCCATTTGTTTGTTGTATTTTTTCACTTTCTGATTTTTCTCTTATATTCATTTATTATCCTTTACTGTGTTTGTTTCAAATTGTTTTTTTCCTTCTTATCCATTCTTGAAAATGTACTTTTATTTCCTTTTGATTCTTCCTTATCTGCTCTTATTGGCCAGCTGTTAAAGACTACTCATTTGCTGCATTTCTTCTTATCCTTTTAATCATCCACCAACAGAGCTCTTTTTCAGCAAATATTCTCTTTCGCTTATTATTTCTTTTAACTTGTTATCAATCCTTTTCTTTCATTTCCACTTTTTTCTTTCTGCATCTTTATTATCTTGAGCTCATATTTCTTTATCGATTATCTGTTTGTATATTTATTTATTCTTTTCTTTTTTCATTAATTTTAAATAAAGCTTTTAATTCTCCACAATCAAACAAGCTGAAATGGGGTTATTATCTTGAATATTTCTTCCTTAAAGTTGTTACTCCAATTTTATCTTGTAGTATTTCTTTCTTCTGTTTTCTTTTATCATCTTGCAAAATCTTTCTATCTCGATGATCTCTTTAATCTTTAACATTGCTTCATAATATTCTTTTCTTTTTCATTAATTTTTAATCTTAGGCTTTTAATTTTTCACAATCCAACATGCATGCCAAAATGGATTGATTATCTCCTCAAAGTTGTTACGTATTTATAATTTTATCTCGAAGTAGTTCTTTCTTCTTTAATAATCTTGCAAAATCTTCCTATCATGATGATCTCTTTAATCTTTACTTTGCGGCGTCTTAAACATAAATAATATAAATATAAGAAAATAAAAAGGGAATACTAATCTAAACCAAACCAGCCACTATCGAACTGGTTTTTCCTTGCCTGATACGAGGAAGACCTCATATACAGTATAAGGAAGATAAGGGAGAAAAAAGAACCAAACCAGCCAGTTAGGAGATACTCAACTATCTGACTAGTCTTTCCTTGCCTGATAGAGGAAGACCTCGTAACAGTATAAGGAAGATAAGAGGAAGTTTAAAGAAGAATCAAAAGAAAAAAAGGAGGATAACATTATAGGGGAAGAAAAGGAAGAATAAAATTATAAAGAAAAAAAATGGTGGTATTTATTTCATTTATATATTGTAACTTTGTAAAATTTACCATGAGAACTTATTATGTAATCATAATTTCAAAATTTGTAATCAATATGAAATTAATACTTAATTTAGTAATGGGCTAGCCAATTTTTACGCCTTGCGTCATCTGATGTGTTTTAATTTGATTTTATTATTGGCTTATAAATTTGTGTAATATTAGATTTATTATGATTTTTCTCAAACAAAGTCATGGTTCATATTACAATTTTATGTAATCACATAATCACATATTGATAATTGTTAAATTATGTGACATATTCTATTTAGATTTAAAGATAATTTATTTAAGTTGCAAATTGTACCATTAATTATATCACTATGTGAACCATTTTTTGATATCAAAAACATCCGGAACCTGAGTATGTAGTGAAATGACAGAAGAAATGAAAAAAATAATGCTTTGAATTTATCATTTTGTTCGAACTTTATAGAAATTTTTTATAAGGATAAAGTAACATTAAAAATTATATTTAATAGTCATAAATATTTAGGAAGTATTAAGATACATTAGAAATCGTTGCAAAATGTTTATAATTCTTTTTTTATGAAAAATCAAACACAAATTTAAATATAATGGATTTAATAAAGACTGTATCAAGATACATATTATTATATTTTGTAATTACCTCATGAACAATTCCTGATATTCAAAGTTATTGTTCTGAATTTTCTTTACAATATTGTGAAAATCTTTATATTTATAATATTTGAGATACCTTTTAGAGTTAACTTTATTCAATTTGATTGAAGTGTTTATGAGTAAATTTGTTAAATTTATTATGAAGAAAGAATAATTTTTTTATGATTTTTTTTAATGTACAGTAGTACGAAAATATTATATAATAAATTTCATTAAACTATACCCCAATGTAGACGTATTATATAAATAACAGAATTAACACATTTTAAATAAATTTATTTAAATAATACTAAAAACTTTTCATAATGTCTAAAGTACACCTTTAAATAATTGATTAAAGAAGCTATTTCTAAAAAGAAAATAAAATATTATGAATATAAACATTTTCGTAATATTGAAAAAATTGTCATTGGTACTTAGGAAATGTTTATCGTGCAAATTGAAAAGATTCAGAAAAATATTTTGTATTAAAATCTTTTTTAAATTTTGATAATACCACAGTAGAAAAATTATACATGAGGTAATAATAAAAAAAAATCTTTTTTTTTGTTTATATGGCAACGGTCATTAACTGGTTGTGACCGGTCATAACCATGACCGATCCTAGTCAAAATGTAGTAGTAAATTTTAACGTGAAGTTGACTTTCATAATACTGTTATTCGCTTATATGGGATTACAGTCAAAGGTATTCTAAATAAATCAATGTATTTTACTTAGCTTTATAGTTTATAAATATAAGTTAAACAAATGTTTTAACTGTTTCTTTTTAAAATATTTATTAATATCAGAGTATGCTGATGGTAATTCTCTTCGAAACTATTTAAAAGAAAACTTTACAAACCTTACTTGGGATGATAAATATAAATTAGCATACCAATTAGTAACAATTTAAATTTGGCTTATACTGTATTTCATTATACAGTACATTTTATATAATAGTACTCCGGCAATATATTGGTTCAATCAGAATATCTATCTATGAGTACATATGAGTACACGTGAGTACACGTGAGTACGTAATCAGAGTTCATGTACTCGCATTCTCGCAATCACAGCTGCGTTGTACTCGTAATCATTTACCATACAATCATTTAGTACTGTTATTGTATAATTGTATTATTTAATTAAAATAAAATCAAAATTTCGGCCAGATTTTCGAATTTCGGCAGGGGTTTCGAATTTACATTTTGGATTTTCGATTTCGGCCATAATTTCAGATAATTTCGGCCACATGTATAGTAAATATGGGAGGAATAGAGGAATCTCGTAGTTAGTAACGATAGAAACAAATAGCTATAGAAATTTATATGAAATCTGAGAGAGCAAAGAAATAACTTGACGCTGGGACTCGCATTAAATGGCCTAGGATCCGCGTACTCCCTCCCTCTTTGATAGCATCATACATTTCATCCGCTTCCCTAACATTTTTTGATTCTGAATCTAAAATTATTAATAAAGTCTGGCATCAGAAAAAATTATATGTACTGTATAATGTATATATGTATAATCAAAATATTTCACTATGACTCGATTTTTTAATGATATTAGGTAGGGTTAGATGTCTAGATTAATAAGTGTATTTTATCAGCCGATGATACGATATTGAGTTCGGACAGTTTAACAAAGTTTATTCAGACTTACAACGCATTCAAATAATTAATGAAGTTTAATAAAAGTTTATTCCGAATCATATATATATAGTCAATAAATCTAATATAAAACTCTCTCCAGAAAATCGGCTTTTATTATATTTACTTCTACCTAGAAAAAAAAAATTTTTACTTTTAATAATAACAGATAATGGATAACGAGTGGAAGAACGCAAAGTTGAAATTAGAAAATCTTTTCACTGACAGCAAGATGCGTGGTACAATTAAAGGTCAACTTTTAAGGATAAATATGAAGAACCGACTTGAATATTTCGAAGGAAATGATGAAGAAATTAAGGCTTCCCTTAATACACTTGTATTAGGTAAAGTTAAAACTTTTTTTTGACGTGCTCGAGGCGAATCATAACTAAACTAACTTTTTTCGATAATCTAACATTCTAACCCAATTTTGATGAACATTAAGGTAAGTCTTTGCGTCGTAATAATTGGTCAACTCGAACGTGACGCTTGACTAAACCTTTTGACTAAACCTTTTTTGTTCTTTATCACGTGCCTGTAGATTCACAAGAAAATTTAGGTGAAATCGTAAGAAAAGCAGTTAGTGACGAATTCTCCCGACAAAATCCTGATAAAATTTCAGCTTCGAAAATATCCATTGATAAAATGAGAGGAATTATGAATGCTGTTGGATTGAGAATCATAAACGTAAGCACACTCTTTCTATTGTTTATAGCGTTTTTTATCATTTATTCACTTATTTATTATCCAGTTATCTGAGAACGACTTAGAAGAAGTTAAACCCGTGCCTCACGTCCCATTCACATGGGATACAAAAAGAGACGAAGATAAACAAATGACAGAAGTTAAAGATTGGTTTGTAAATGCATTGAAACTCCCAAAGAATTTTTTTATAAGTGACAGCCATAAACAAGCGAAACATCAGGTATATTTGCAAGATGCAAATATAACCATAACAGGAGTCGGCCATATATCTATTGGTCCAAGCAAAACGCCTTGTGTGTGGGTAGGGACAAAGAAAAAACGGGAGTACTTTAAACAAGGACAAGCGATAGCTGAACTATTTTTACTAGATAGAATTTGTCCTCTAACTTCGTTAGTTGTATTAACAGACTGCAATGATGAGTGGATAATTTACTGCTTCTTAGAATATGATGGAAATAAAGATTTGGCAACATTCGAAATTAGTAACCGAGGTATCGCTTTGGCGATTATAAAACAATTTGTGCTCGCGGAAGGGGAGACTTTTCATAATAATATAGGAAAACGCGTAAACTACAAAGCAAACTTGCCGGCGGTTCTTCAAAAGAAAATAAAGTTTTTTACACAAATACCAGAGAATGATGATAGCATGACTGAAATATTTGAAGAGAGGTCAAATCAAGAACTCTTCAACATGTCTATGAGAAGGGGGTTAAGGGCCTTACAAGATATAAGCAACATCGATCAACTTCCATATGTTGATCAATTCATTAAACTATTCAACGATGACTACGAAAACTATGATACTTCACCATCAAGCTCAATGTATTCTTAACTTAATTGGTTTTTATATGGGCTTTACTTGTGTTTTGTGAGAATATTGTTTTAATAATAATACTGTAATTTTCACGTCATATTTACATTTCACATTGACAATAAAGTATTATAAATAACTTATAATGTAATTTACATCAAAAACAAAATTTTTACTCGTAATACCAAAATCTACAAATCACGTGATTATTTCCCATGGCCACCGTACATTTTGATTATCAAATAAAAAATCAGATTGCGAAATCAGATGAGCTATTCATCAGTACCAAAATAAGTTAGAATTCTTATTTTTGGCATGGCAATTTAACGTAGATTGGCTAGATGATTTACCAGATTATCCAATGATTATTTCTCATCTTTTTACTCAACGGTTTTCATGTCAATAACAATAAATTAAAGAGTTAAATCTTTTGATTATATATTATATTATTCAAATTATATATATATATATACCATATATACTTTAAAGCACTATTTTTCTTTTGGTTATTAATTTATTGTTAAATTAATATGCATGAATTGTAAGGGAATAAAAGTTAAAAAGAATTATTTTTTTATAAAAGCTCAAATTCGATAAATTTTTTAAATAGAGAAAAAGATAATAGAAATTCATTCATTTTATATTGTATAGTTATATATAACTAGTTTATAACCAAATTTAATTATCATTATATTCCAATTAGTAAAATTTTATTGTTAATATTATTTTTTTTGGATTTTTAAAATTAATAATTTTTTAAATAAATGGTTTTATTATTCAGATAGTTGAAACTCATGCTCAAAAAATCAAAAATCATTATAATTTGAATGTATGTATTTTGTGTACGGAAACTAATAAGATTATTGTCCGACAATTATCATATTTTAACTTTTGGTGAATAGAAAAAGTAATAACACAAGCTGTATTAGTTACTAATTTCTAGTATACTTTACAAGGTATAAACAAATTTGTACCATGATTATAAGTTTGTAAAAGTTGTATTTTAGAAATTTAAATCATAATTTATAAAAACCTTCTTGAATATAATTAGTAATTATTATATTATGTAGAATAAATAAATTTATACATAAATTTAAATTTTACCATAATCGTTAATTTTCAATTAAGAAATATTAATTTTTTGTTTTTATCAAATGAAATAAAATTTTAGTAATATTTTTTTTTTTTTTAAAAATAAAATAAACATTTAATTAGTATTCCATGTATTAATAGTTCGATAAAGCAGATGATTTTAATTTTATCATGTGAAAAATAAAAAAAAGGCTTAGTGTTAACGCCAAGTCAATCTTTTTTTAAAGTGTCACAAAATTGTAAGAAAATAAGAATTCTCTGGTACTTCTGTTAATTATCCTAATTTTGTAACGTTATGGATTACGTAAAAACTTTAATAACACCAAAGTGAGCAAAATATCTCTCAGTAACGATGTAATTGAATAAATAAAAGATTTTTTGACATTTATTATTTAACTGTAGAACAAAAATTGTTTATTAATAAACTACTAATCAATGTAATCAATGAAGAATTAAAAAAACGTTATGTAAAAATTCTTAAATGAGGTAATATTTTTTAATACGTAATTTTAATCAATACTTCAAATGGAAACTATTTTTACTTTATATTGTTAGATAAATTTACACTTGAAATTGAATTACAGAAAATGGTAATTTAAGACAAGAATTAAATAGATTATATATATTAAGTGATTAGCCTTATTATAATATGCCTCATTAAGAGTTTTTAGCAATAAAAATCTGCCAAACTACTTAGACCAAGTTTTAATTCCCAATTAATGATTGATATATTTAAATAATGTGTAGAAGTCCACCAACTGCAAAATATTTGCATGAAATATTTAGACAATGGAAAATTGATCTTTATTATAATTATAAGGAAAATGAAATTTATAAACAAAGTGTTGGAAGTGGACAAATTAATAAAAAGCAACCATCATTTACAAAATCAGATAATACTAAACTTACATACACTACATATCATCAAGCTATTTATTCAAGTACTACTTGAATTTTAATAATTTGCCCGAACCAAAAAATGCAGATGATGAAGAAGAATATTCAAATAATTAATACTATTTATTATTTACTATAAATAATGTAATATTAACTCTGTTAATTTTTTTATTTTATAGATTCTACAATAATTGATTTTCCTTAATCTTTAAGGTAAATTTTAAATAATTTTAAAATTATTAATTTAATTTCTAATTTTATTCATTTTTTAGATTAACACGTTCAAATTATAGATAGTTAGAATACAAAAATAGAAATATCTTTATCAGATTTATATTTTCTTTTTTTAAATTTTTATGAAGTTGAACAAGTTTAACGAAAAAAAATACAAATTTCATTATTCCAATAATTCATCCATGCTTCTTTCCAGTATGTTTTATATATTATTCCAAAATCTCCTTTTGATATTTTTAAATCTATTAAATCTATCGTATTTACATTGAGATTCTTAGATTAGAATTTCTGATTAACTAATTTTTGGAATTTTATTGAAATGTTTAGTATGACACCAAAGATAACCAGTAGAAGATTGTTCGCATCCATATTCTTTATAACATTTTTTTAATTCTTCATTTAAATTATTTATCAATCAATTATTAACATTATTAATTTATATATTATATAGTTTTTATTTATATTACCTAGCCGAAATTGACTTCAAAAATTGTATCTTTATTAAAAAATAAATATATGTATATAAATAAATATTCTTTATAAAAACAATGATTTTGAGTAATTTTTTGATTTTTACTTTAACTGCTAAAAAAACAAATACATTATTTACAGTAATTTTTTTTAATGGATAATTATCAAAACTTATTAATTAACTTATTAAAATAAAAATAAAATCACTAAAAAAAATAATATTTGTATTTTTTTTTCCATCTTCTGATCTTTTCTTCTTGTATTCCTATTATTATATCCCCCTCCTACATTTCGTAAATGCTAACCAAATGTTACAGTACATTGAAAGTAAAACTATTTGACATTCTATTTATATTTAGTGAAACAAGTCCAGCGTTGATGGGATTGCTTTGTTCATATTCCCAAAATCTTTAAAAGTTCAGAGTTAAAAGTCATTTACTTTTTTTTTATATATTCTTTCATTCAAATTGTTCTTTCCATTCGTTCCTTCTTTGATTTTTGTCTTATCCATTCTTAAAAATGATTTATACCCTTTTGATTTCTTCCTTATCTGTTATTTTGGATTCCAATCATTTTTTACATTTCTTCTTATCTTTTCAATCATTCACAGAGTCCTCTTTTAGCAAATATTCTCTTTTACTTATTATTTCTTTAACTTGTTTTTCATCCTTTTCTTTCATTTCCACTTTTTTTCTTTCTGTATCTTCTCTGTCATCTTGAGCTCATATTTTTTTATTTATCCATCTGTTGATATATTTATCTGTTATTTTTTATTCAAATTTATTCCATTATTTTTTAATTTAGCCTTAATTTTCACACTACAACATGCTGAAATGGGTTGATTATCTTCCTTGAAGTTGTTATGTAATTCTACCCAATCATTCGCCTTAGGAAATGCAACAGTCTTCTTTTTTCTTTTATCTTTTTGTTATCTGTTGAAATCTCACATCATGATGATCTTTTTAGTCCAACATTGCATCATAAACATAAATACAAAGTGACAAGCAAATAAAGAGGAATTCTAATCTAAACCAGCCAGCCAGTTAGGAGATACTCAACTATCTGACCAGCTTTCCTTGCCTGATACGAGAAAGTTCTCAATATACAGTATAAGGAAGATAAGGGGGGAGTTTAGAAGGGTAGATGGAACAGTTAGGAAGTTAAGAGGCTATCTTAATAAATCTAAATTAATTTTACTAATTGTTATCCAAATATTGTTTTATTGTTTTATCCGATTCTATTAATAATTTCCAACATTGTTTAATACCAGCTTAAAAGGAGTAGTTTTAAATAGTTCATTTTAAAGAGGAAGTTTAAAAGGAGCAGTAGTCTTTAAAAAAGTCCATTTTAGAGAGAAAGTTCAAGAGAGTATTCATCATTTTAGTGAGAAAGTTGAGAATAGTTTTTAAAAATTGAATTTTGAGTAAGGGAATAAATAATCTTCATTTTAGAGAGAAGAGCAGTCTTTAAGTGAAAAATAAGTAAAATAAAAGTAGGGTATTTATATAATTAAGAATATTAAGATTATAAAAATGAGTCAAAGTTATAACGTACAATAATAAATTAAGCATGATATAGTCATATTACGCAAATTTGGCAGGTTGTCGGATCAATACGGAATATCTTGATATGAGTAATTTTATGTCCAAATATTGACAATTAAGTGAATTAACTATTCCTAAATAATAATAAAAGATATCAAAATACTAAAAACGATGATAAATTTGGAAGACACCCGATACTTTTTTGCATCAACAAGATGCTCTTAATTGATAATAAATTGCATAACTGAAATACAAACTAATTAATTTAATTACAAGAATGGATTTTGATTTATCAAACATATAACAAAGTAAAAAGGAAAAAAAGAAAAAAAAAAGTATTTTATTCATATAATTCAAAATTAAAGTTTGAAACAAATGCAATCATTATTACCATCCAGAAAGAAGGATATCATTTCCTCATGAAATATTAATAAATATAGCTAACATTACTAATTTTAACATACAATTTTATTGTATCATAAAAAATAATAAATTAGTTTTCTTTAGGATAAAAAAAGTTTATTCAAATAAAACAATTATATTTTGATAAAAATTACTGATCTTTAAATAATTTATGCAGGTAAAGCTAAACAATGTTCTACTGTATTTATTGGCTCATCTTTCAATAATGAGCTGATAACATAAATCTGCAATGTAAATATTAACTGTGTTCTTTCATTTTTGATCAAGTTTCAAAAAGATCAGCTTTATACTATTTTAAATTATAGCTATTGCATTAAATTTGTTCAAGAAATGGGTTACCAAGAATATGATTTTTACTGAAGTGAAGGCTGCTGCAGATCCATTCGATCATAAATTTATTCAGATGAATCTGTCAGAAATAACTTGTATATTGTTCTTACATTCAATGTTAGATTTTTCAAAAAATTAATATTCATATAATTCACATGATTATTGAATTTTTTCATAAAAAATTTGGTTTTTTTATTTTGAATGTCTTGAGAAATAATTTAACAGAATTAATAAAATTAATTTACAAACTTTAAAAGTAAAATCATTTTCATTTTAAATTTTCTTTAATTTCTCGTTTAATTGATATTCTTATTATACAGTAAAATTTTTTATACCGATATTGATAAATTCATACATAAATTTTTTTTTTCTAGATTGCTATTTTCGTGATGGCAGTTATGTATCAGAAAAAAAATTATAAAATCAGAACATATTATTAATCACAATGTATTCATTGCCTTAATAAAGCTAGTTTGATCATACAGTATGCACGTACACTTTCTGACACATACCCATTATGAGATGCTAAGCCAAAAAAATCTCAAATAAATCATAATGATATAGTAATGGGCGTTAATCTTTTTTTAGTAACTTATCAATATATAATCAAGATTAAGAAATCATGAGTCATATTTTATATTATGCTCAAAAGATATAAAGAGACCCTTTTTCAAAATTTATTTATTTTTAAATTTTCGAAACTAGAAACCTACCATTTTTTTTATAATTTTTTCACACTTATTCCACAGTTAATTTGATACACATAGGTCAAAATCATATGAAGTGCCGGCCAAAAATAGTTCATGATATACAGTATCTCATAATGATCCTTATATTTTTGATTCTATTTATATATTTTCACCTGGATAACTGAAAAAATTATTCAACAAGCTAAAGCCCTACAAGAGGTGATAGAAACTTCATGCTATACCAGTGACTATCATATGATTTTAGAAACACATATTTCATTGCTGAAGTCTAATCAAGTATATTAATAGGTTGTACTTTCACAATTGTACAGTATGTCACTAATATGAACAAGGAGCTGGGTTATTAGATTTCTTAACTATTTTTTATTTTATTTAGACAAACAAGAAGATAGATACTTTAGCATAAGGTTCTAATCATTCCATATGTTTGGATCTTCTATTTTTTGTTCTATTCACTTCAGCTCTAATCAAGTTCTCTATCAAGGTAAATGTTATATTTAGTAATAACTTTATTGTTTCATATCATCGGCAAATTTTTTAGTCCGCAGATCTGTGCAGGTCTGCAATATCGTTATATTTGCACAGTTCTTTAATAAAAATTGCNNCNGATCTGTAATATGCAGATTATTGCNAAACTTTTAATAGAGTTCTGCGAACATCTGTAAAATGCAAGATTGTCGTTATTTTTCACAAACAAAT